>SNQN01009867.1:13503-23828 GCA_008642245.1 Bassia scoparia
AGGAACAAATAGCAAATGCAGGGGCTAAAACGTAATTTCACGCGTAAAGGGCACAATTGTCAATGCACTGTTCATTATGAACAGTAACACCTTAAGGCACTTTTTATATTGTTAGGATAAAATAAGTCAAAAACATTATTTTATTATTTGATTGAGATTGTTATCTCAATTACTTTGATGCATTTATACTTTCTCTATTTTGAAATATTGTTATTTGGCGTATACTTCTTGAAGAGGCCTTCCCCGTCCATCCTGTGTATATATAAGTAGCAAATATCCCATGGCATTTTCGTAATTAAGCTGACAATTTTATAACAGGCGCATGACCTTCTCTATTAGTAAGAAAACGGGATGACAAAGTGATTCCCGTTTACAATTTCACCATGGTTTGTTTTTGACCCTCAAAAGTAACAATGGTTATAGTTGACTAGCATTTCAAATTTTGTAGTTTGTTCTCCTCATTGCTTCGACCCCTCTCTCCTCGCCTTGAGTTCATTCTACATTGCATCACCGATGGAATCAGAAATAGTTGGGCTTGAGAGTCTCGGCAATGCTGTGCAGGTCGGAGATTTCAACACAAGAGCGCAAAACCAAAGCGGGGGTGTTGAACAGTTGGGTGAATGCTGCGACGATGAGGAACCAGGTGAAGATGACGTTGGTATTGGTGGTTTTGAGGAATGCTGCACCGGTAATTTACAGTAACTCATACTAAATGTCTAAATTGAACTCATCTACACCAATTTACTAGTATTCACCATTTTCCTTAATTCCGGAAGTCTACTTGTGTTGTTGTGTTGTGTTGTGTTGGCCTCCAATTTTAATGGATAGCACTTCCAAAATCTTTACCCTTTTTATCTTTTGAATTTAAATTTAGAGATTTTTCAACTTTGCCTAAAATTGAGTACTCAATTTGACAGCAAAGTTAAAATTGTCGTGTGTCAAATATGAGTGAGAGATCACTGGAATTTGTTGTGTTGTGTTGTGTCAACTTTGCCTAAAAATGCAAATTGAGTACTCAACTATGAAAAGTTGTATATTGGGAACTATATGGTATATTTAAGACAAGTTACCTCTTGTTGAAGGTTAAATCTCTTTTATTTTTCTTTTGAATTTAAATTTAGAGAATTTTCAAAATTAAATAAATATTTGATTTCTATTTTCTACACACATAAGTTTATTTCTCCTTATCCTAGCCACATCAGTACATCACAACTAGCATAAGAGCAATTGACAATTTTCATCTCCATTGCTTTCTCACCTCCCAGCACAACCTTTTTTGCATGCATTTGGATAGATTACAGCAAAATAAAATCCATTGTTAATGAAGCTAAGACATTGAGACATTATTGCTGAACAAGAAAAAGAATTAACAAAAAAAACTAAACAACTGAACCAGAAGCAATAATTAATAATAAATTACAGTTGTTTCAACCCGTGGAAGAGCAAACACTTATTTGTAGGTTCGGGGAGTGACTTCCTCTTGATGCTATGAGTTAATTCCACAAGCTAAGGTAAAGTAGTCCAAGTCTAGTCCAATAATCCTTCAAAAGTTTGGTCTCCAAGTCACACGACGTGCAGCTTACCCTGGCACCTGCAAGAAGGCGAGTTATCCCTTGGGTTTATCGCCTCGACGCTCAACGTTAGAGTGTGAAGAGGAGAGGAGCAAAAAATGACAAAAGCAAAGACAAAAAGAGAGTATATTAGAATAAGTTTAAGGTAGGTGATTAGAGTGATGTAATTGAATGGTCCCTTTTGGGAAACCAGTTTGGATATTTGATAGACATCGTCGGGTTGTCGCCATTGCGAAAGTGGCGCAATCTTAACATTTTGAGCTAAATGGGCCCTTCGGGCTTATGAGGAAAGCTTTGTATATAATTGATGTTTCAGAACGTATTTTACCATTGATTATACCGGCTAATACGTATTTCTCTTGTACTGTAGTTAGCCAATGGGCTTTTATTGAGATGGGGCTTGACTTGAAGAAATAGGCCAATATACTTGGGCTCTACCATCATTTGCCCTCGCCATGACTAAGGGGAGCCTAGGCTCATCTGGTCTGGTCGAGCCATCCATGGTAACTACACAAAACTCAGAATGGTAGGATGAAAGTGTTTTGGGGGGGGGGGGAAATTTTGAGCATATCATAACTACGCACACTCAACCACCTTATATTGGAGGAAGAGAGAGATAGATAATATATTCACTTTCTCAATATATATATACCTCTCATAATACTGTTCACTTTCCTTTAAGGCGATTTTCTTCTTTTGGTGTAGTCCAATTTTCTTTGCGAGGAATTCTCTCGCAAATCTTTTCTCTCAGTCGGCTGTCCGTGGTCTTCAGTTCTTATTTTCACACGGCGTATTTCTGCTCGGCAACACATTCTGTATGTGCTCGGATTTTCAATACTCAGCTCCAGAATCCCCTTACTACTTTGCTCCTTTGGCTTATAATCTCTCTCATAGTTTTATACATAGGATTAAAATGTTTGATAATTTTGATTTAATTATTAGGCTTTTTATATTTAGTGATTGAATCTGAATTAAAATGAGTAAATAATGTTTTGATTGACCATTATGAATTGACATAATAATCAATATTAATAAATAAACGATATTACAAAAGTAGTTTAAGTTGATTTTATGTAGATCAAAAAATGAATTTTTTCGGACAAAACAAAACTAACACTTTTAAAATTAAATTAGAGATAAGTGATTTGATTGTTTACACTCTTTGATATAGTATAAATATGGTATTAATTGTTGATTTATTTGAGATAAATTAAAGGTGAGTATGCAATTAGTCTAAATTATTTGATTTATGCTAATGAAAAACTTTTCATCTTATAAATCATTGATTAGCAATCTAATTATCTCTTATATATTTCGACATATTGAAAAAAAGAATGATTGAATAAGTTAATTTGGTAAGTTTTTATGCATATAAAATATATTAATTATGTAATTTCTAAGTTTGAAGTAGTGGGAAATTTTTCAAAGGGGGACACCATTGTCCCCTTCATTAATATAATAAGAGATATATTATAATGGCATCTTTCATCCCTCGTCGAATTGATCTTTCGTATTGATAGAAATAACAGGGGTTGCCATCACCTATGGGGGTGAGTCATTCCCGGCTGAATTAGGGTTCGGCATTCCCTAACCTTCGCCCAAACTTATATTACACTTCCATGGGTGCATATTGTCCTGTGGTGGAGTGTTTAGTCTGTATATTGTTTGTGGCAAGAAATCAATCGAAAATCCCATGAACTTGCCAAACATCAGACTTCGGCACCCATGATGGCAGAACACACATGGGCCAGCTCCTCTCGCAAACTCTTCATCCAGGAAGGAGATTCCACGCTGAAGAGTCGGTGAAAAGAACAAATGTGGAAGCTGGCAGTTCAAGCCGTGCTCCCACTCAACAAACGAGAGTAGTCCAGACGAGGAAGGTGGAGGATTTGAGAAACAATCTCTGCTATTCTCTAGCGGTACATTTTCTGATAACGTTTGTTCTATACAAAATTTTGCACGTAGAAGTAGAAGGTATTAAATAACAGCTTTCTCAGGTGCGCAGCCGCACCTTCAGATGCGAAGAAGGTGCATCAAGATGAAGAGGAAGAGGGAGCTGCTCGTCACACCAGTATCTTAGTGACTTACCCAATGAGGGAGCTTCCTTTATGATGAGAGGTCAGAGGGGCCGGCCCTAAACTTCTACTACCAACAACAACTTCATACCACAGGTCCCCTATCAGAATCCAAAATTAGTGGAAGTTTAAGAGCACGAAACACTTCGTTGATTGGCTAGAAACAAAGGAAGGCCATACAATCAAATAGTTATGACTTATTCTTCCTGATTCGGAGTACTATCAAAGATCACACAAAAAAAAAACCACCGGCCGGTTATTTTGGCAGTATACCCGATCACGTTTAGAATTTTTGGAGTTAATTCCTTACAAACCACTTCTCACTCCATTCACAAACTGCTATAGAATAAAACTATTGGAGTTGAACATCCCATCCTAACAATGTAAAAGCTGGAAAGTCATGAACTTTCCTTGCCCCTGTGGCATAAGAAAAGCGACATCACGTCTGGCTCTATTGATCCTTGATCCACAAAAGAGTCGAGCGGTGAGTAATGTTTTCAGAACGAACTCACTCACTCTCACGCACAAAACCTTCAAAATAAAAAGACTGGAAAAGAGAAGAAATAATCTTCCTTTGGCAAGCCGAGAGAGAAGTGACACTGATACCTTCCTCCAAAAGTGGAACACAATGCCCGGAAAAAGAACAAACCGAACAATCACACTGTCGACGGACACGCAGCTTGCAGGGATAACTTCATCCAAGGATGCACACGAGAATATTGAACCAACAGCACAAAGAGGAGTTAGGACACGTGCCGAGTAACTGGATTGCCCTAGGGAATTGGTTGTATGATTCGCTCTTCTTATTTGGCTGCCCGGCTTCGTAAGGTCAAGCTTCAGGAGAATTTGTTTTTAATGCTGTTGCCTTGTTAACTCTGTATTTTTGCTAACTGTAAAACTTTGTGTGCAGAAGGAATAGACAAAATAAAGCAAGGTCTCTCAACCCGAGATGCAAGGAGAAAGAACCCGATGAATTTCTCTGATCTCCTTAGGAAGAAAAGAGCCGAGAGAAACCCAATACCCGAAGTGACCATTTTAAATCCTCTCTTTCATGTATTATAATATATGTGATATAAATCATCAAGCTCGCCACAATTTTCTGAACGCGTTTGCTTTCTAGCGGCGAAGGCACAACACAGTTGTGATTAAATGAAATTTTCTAAGTACGTATAATTGAAGTATTTGAGGGTTTTTGATCGGACGTCGGCAACATTCTGAGAGAATAATCTTAGCCGAGCCGAGGGTAAAACCCTTTATACAAAACACAAACATGGGTGACTTAGACACTGAATACTTATAAGTCACTTGAACAAAGAAACAATTGAGCGGTTAATTAGGATCAGTATCAATCCGGCTGGCAACACTTTTGAAGAGATACATCTAGCCAGCGAGGGTAAAAAACCTTTTCTAACACAAACACATGGTGACTTAAAAAATGAAATTTCTAGTACTATGATGCAAAGCAATTGCGGGCTTATACGGTCGGCAACATTTTACAATAGAGATAAATCTTAGCTGAGCCGAAGGTAAAAACCCTTATTATTAAACAACCAAACATGGTGACTAATTAGAATGAAAATTTTCTAAGTAACCTATGAATTGAAGCAAATTGAGGGTTTTTGTTCGTCGATCGCAAAACATTTTGAGAGATTTATCTTAGCAGAGCAGAGGGTAAAAAAACTTTTCTAAAACACACACATAGTGACTTAGAAAATGAAAAATTCTTATAAGTACCTATGAATTGCAAACAATTGAGGTTTTTTGGTCGTCGGTCGGACACATTCTGAAGAGATAATTTAGCAAGACGAGGGTAAAAAAACCCTTTTTGAAACACAAACACTGGTGATTCGAAAATGAAAAATTTTAAAGTACCATATGATTGCAAGCAATTGAGGGTTTGATCGTCGGCTCGGCAAACTTTCCTAAGAGATAATCTTAGCCGACGAGGGTAAAAAACCTTTTACTAAACAAAAACTGGTGTTAGAAAATGAAAATTCTAAGTACTATAGACTTGCAATCAATAGAGGTTTTGAATCGTAAACTGCTCCAGAACATTTTTGAAGAGATATCTAGTCGAGCGAGGTAAAAAACCCTTTTCCAAACACAAACATAGATGACTTAGAAAACTCGAAAAATTTTTTAAGTACTATAGATTGAATAATTGAGGTTTTGATTCGTCGCTCGACAACATTTCTGAAGAGATAATCTTAGCCGAGTCGAGACAAAAACTCCTTTCTCAAGTGTGAATGAATTTCTTTTTCTAACTTGTTGCGTTATGGTTGCAGACTCACAGACTCCTTAATGAGCCGTCAAAAAGGAGACTGGTGATGCAAGCCGAAGAAGCTCCGGCTAAAAAGGAAAGGCACCTCCTTTGTTGAGAGGTGAACTTTGAAAAGAAAGCAACCTTTGCTCGACACAAAAAGGGCCGGAGCAGGCAGTCTACCAAGAAGACTGCAATGCCGGAAGAGAGTGCTGTTCCTCCTCGGCCAGACGTCAATTGGGGGCACAATTCTTCAAAACATAAGTCCCAAAACCCAAAGGATGGTCCTCTCAAAACATTACTCAAATACTGCCGGTAATGAAGGGCACAGACAGAAAAATGACGTCCAAATCAATAGAAAAGGCCCCCGGTCCCACCAAAAAATCAAAACAAGAAACCCCGGTTTCTTCTAAAAAAAGAAAAAGAAAAGAAAAAGAAAAAGAAAGCCCTTTGGGCCAAAAAAAGGGACAAAAGACGTTAAGGATCAAAAAGTCTTCCAAGAAACGACAGGAGAGACGGTCACCTGATGATGTGCATTTGATTGGAGGAACACTTCTCCAGATCATCAGCTTCGAAACAATCCTAACACAGTTAAGCCGCCCATTTTTCCATGTGAAAGAAGAGGAGAACCGAGGGTCTCTCCTGAGTTATGCCAAGGAGCTCGCGTTAGCTAAAAAGCTCGTCTAGCATCGAGACAGAAGCCAATCAAGACCAACAAATTTGTCGACTCATATCCACACAACTTGACTTGATAGAGGCAGATCCTGCCTATCAATCCTTTGCTCCCAAGCGATCGAGGGCTCTATCAACCACTTCGGCTGAAGAATTGGCCAAGGTTTCCAGACTGAATGCTCGTCCATCGTGGCAAGAGGAAAATCCTTGCAAAATGCCGGAGGTGCGAAAAAAGGATGGAGAGCACATTTCAAGGGTGGGTAAGTATACGTAATGTAGTAATGACCATAACTCGATTTCAGCACGACACTCAGGCCTTCTAATCTTACTGAACCACGTCAGGTAATGCCATCCTGTTTCAGTGAACTCCTGGGAACCAACAAGAAGAGCTATGGAGCACTCCAATGGCTCCATCCAATCTCTAAGCTGACTAGTGGAGCTAAGTTTCGGCCAAAGAGAGAACTACATGGCGTGAGATGCTTGAAGATGTCCATCCCTCTACTCCCCAACATTACAGGGGGTGTACACAGGCTTATCAGGCTCTAAGAGACTATGGTGTAAGAATTTTTTTACTTTCCTGAATTGTCAATACTTACGACTTGAAGAAAGTTTATACATTTTTCTGCTTTGATAGGCGTAAGAGTGGCGGAATCGAGAAAGACTCGTCAAGAGATCGAAGAGAGCAACAAAACGACTTTGCTATTATTGCGGTGATTCATGACGTCCAAAAAAGTTGTGCGTTATGAAAACCAACGTGGAACGCGCTTCTTCGAGAACGGATGGAGTCCTTAAAGTCACTCGGCTAAGGTGATGAAAGGCTTGCTTGCTGCATACTGCTCTGGTCGGCTCATTAGGATGAACACCTCGAGCCGCAACATCTGGTCGGCAGAGAAGAAGAAGCTTCACAAAGAAATTCTTCCTTTATCGCTGGAGAATGGAAGCGAGTCTTCACAACGAGCTAAAGGCCTAGGTGAGTACTGGAAGAATAATGGCTGTAGAATGGCAGCTTGATGGGGACTGAAGAGCTCTGGAATGTGCTGCCGAGGCTTTTGACATGCTCTAGATCTCACTCAGTACTTTCCGAGTCTTTAATTCGTCGCTTAATATCGACGAGAGTGCCGGAGGCTATAAAAAGAAAACTAGCCCCTGAAGCCTTTGTACTACTCCCCTCCTCGATGAGAAGGAAGAAGACGACGAAGAAGAAGGAGAGACGAGGAGGAGGAAGAGGGACGAAGAGAAGAGTTTGAGCTGAAGCCGAGGAGCTCGCAAAAAGGAAGGCAGGACGAAGACGCTGCTTCGCTATAACAACAGTCTATCAAGGGAGGCTGAAGAGAAAAGGCAGACGGCAGCGGTAAAGCTCAGAGAACAAGAACTCCTCCAAGATTTGCTTTCTTCCAGTGCTCTTTTTTGTAATTAAGCATGTAAATTCACGAGTGCATGACTCGGATTAGACTTTCATTTTTCACTTGTAATTATTTTATATATTCATAGAAACCACTTTTGATGATATTACATTCCTGTTGTCTGTTTGAACACTTAGAATATTTTTGTTTCTCTTTACTTGCAAATGTCTTATCTCACCAAATAAACGATGTAATCCATAACTTGATAAAATAATCAAATTAAACTCGAATGTTGAATTGAAAAATCAACAGACTAAGAATATGTCTTTCCCGGACGTCATATTCTGCTTGCCATTCAATTTAACCATTGCAGGAGCAGATGCATTGCTATAGTTTTCCGAAGATGGTCAAGTTTAAAAGAAATTTAAAATTTTGGGCCGTTGGAAAAAATTGACTCAAGGCGAGTGTGGCATTGAGTCATCTGATCAATTGATTGTCCCCTTAACTGAGCATAAGAGGTTTTGGCCTTGGACAAGGTACTCGAGATTTTCACACAACAGTTTGCCTTAATTAACTGAAGATTTACTAATTTTGGTCAGCAAAAATACAAGCCTTTGGGATAGAAAGGCAATCCCTTTCACGTAACAACATTGTTGCAAGTGATTTTGGGTTTTCAAAGTCCTCGTCTGACCAGAATTAATGTCTTTGAAAAAGAACTGCTGGGAACACATAAATCAATCACGAGATTTCATTCTTCTGGGCCAAAATTTGATGCTTGAGAAAGAACTTAATTCAACGAATATTCGTATATGTATATATCTACCTTGAAAAAGGACTTTTATAGTAAGTCCTGGATGTCAAGTTTTATGAGAAGTATTGGTTGATTGACTCAAGGCCAAGTAGTGGCGTTGAGTCCAATCAACTACGTTGATTGCCTTAAAACTGAAGCATCTAGCCTGTTGTAATAAAATGACTAAAGAACTTGTAGTTCATGGATGAAGAAGTATTCAAAGATGTGATTATTGGCTGCTGAAAGGGTTTAGTTGTATAGTTGAATAATGAACTTAATGATGAATTTCAGAATGCCCTTGACAAGAGGTCTTTGTATGTATCTAAAAATAAACTGAAACGTTTCCCTAGGAAAGTTTGAAAGTTGAAAATTGAATTCCTGTCATTATGAAAGCCTCGCCTGAACTATGCTGTAATGGAATGTAAATCATTTCACTGAAAGCGTAAACAACTTGTAAGTCTATCCCTAGGCAAGCTGAAGTTTATGATATGTTGTAATCAAATTAGATTTGAAAGCTGAAAGAAAATGGAAGAAATATGAGAGGAAGCGGTGGCCTTGTCTCATTTCATCAATTGGAGATAATGGATACTCATTTAGTTACAAGGTGAGAGTTACTTAACTTAAATTGACTGAAATAGTCACAAAATAGTACTTTGAGTTTTGTCAGCATTCATGTTCTTTGGGAGCCATTTGCCTCCAATGTTCCAATCTGAAGGCCCTTCTAACGACACTAAGCAACCTTGATGGCTTCCATTTTATATTTGGATCCCTTGCCCTGCTCATTGGCTCTTCCAAGAGCTTCATTTTCGAATCATGAACCAACTTTGAAAGTTCGAAGATTGACCTTCTTGTTGATTCCCTAGTCATTCAACTTTAAGTTTTTGTATTACAGAGCATTCTCGAATTATCAGGGAACCAAATCAAGATTATGTTGAGAGAGGCCGAGCAATTGTTCCTCGGTGGTGTAGAGCATAAGCGTAAGGTGGAGTTATACTTCAATTGGAGACTAACTTCAGAGCCGTAGACAACATAAATGGAGACTCTCTACTTGAAACTCCTTAGCATAGTTTCTGATAGAATAGAACGTTATAAAGCTCTGTCACCACAGGCCTTCGCATTGTTAAAGCTCTTCTTAATGCATTAGGGTGATAAGCTTGTTAAACGCATCTACTTAGCTGTTTGCCTTGGATGACATTTGAGGCAAATGAGCAGCATAATCTTGTTTTTTGCAACCAATTTCTTAACATCGGCGTCTCGAATTGAGTCCGGTGTAAAGACAATAGACCTCCTGCATCCAAACTGGTGCTGATATTCTCAATGACCCTTCCCAGTCCGTAGTTTTGATACTACCATGGTTCCTGCTCTACCATTTCGTGAGTAGTACACAACAATCATATTCCGTTGTGAAGCTTGAGGAAGGGTCCGAGGCATATCCATGCCCTTTAGCAAAGGGCAATGGACGAAAGATTGGTGTTAAGTATATGCAGGCTGATGTATGAGCATCTACACATAACAGACACTAGAAAATATAATGTTGGCATTTCCTTACCAATGAGATTGACTTGCCCTTATGAAGGCAGTAATATCCCGGTTCTTAAAGCCTTTTTGCTAACT
>SNQN01009868.1:0-19996 GCA_008642245.1 Bassia scoparia
AAATCGACAGACCAATCAGCTCCTAGTTCGATCTGCATATCCAATACTTGCAATTCATGCCATCCAGCTCCATCAGCCGTAAGTTCCAGCATGCTTTGGAATAATCTGATAGGTCGCCTCCCAATGCAGAAAAGCTTCCAGAATCCACCTTTCCTGAACTCTGCTGACTTCCTTAGGACTAGATCTCCCACTACAACGAGGCCCTGTCTTACTCTTCTGTTTAATTACTTGGCACCTTTGCATATAGCTGCATGCCTGTTGCTCATCCTCCCTCAGCGCTTCACCAGGTCAAGCCATCTGACAAAAAGATTTTGCTCATTTTGGATGGCTGGTATTGTTTGTGGAGTCTGAGAGTATTTGGAGCCAACCAATAGAATCAGAGCTTCTGTTCCTATACTAGAGGTGTAATGAATGACCAGTGGAACCTTTTGACGTGGTTCTTAATGACCAAAGCACCACTGGCAATTCCTTGGGCCACAGACCTTTTTTGAATCATCTAACTTCTTCTTTAGACCATTTCAGGATCTGTTTATTCTGCCTCTGCCAACCCATTGATTGTGGGTACAGACTTGCTGAAAAATGCAACTTTATCTTGAATTGGATCAGTCGTCTAATTTCAACCCAACCCTTCCAGACCACGTACATCAACTTATCAAACTCGATCTGCCCCACATGAATCACATACGAACCTATGCTACAACTAGGAAAGGCCAATATCTGTAGCACATTTTGCAACATAAGATTTTCTACATCCCTTTCCGAGATGTTGGATAAGCTCAGCCTCAATTTCCACCTTGCTAAATAATCACACAACAAGTCAACCACCTTTTCACCTTGTGCTCTGGGAAAGGCCCAGTGATGTCAACCCCCCATTGTGCAAAATGGATATAGGATTAAGGATGGGATGCATCATTTGCGTTGGTGTATGGATGAGAGAATCCTTGACACTTATCACACTCATCACTATTTGACAAGATTTGCATCATGGTTGCCAATAATGCGCAGACCGAAGAGCTTTGGAACCATGGCTCTGCTCCCACATGATGTCCACAGTGCCTTCATGAATTCTCTCTGAGGATGTATCCCCCTTCATCAGCATCAACACATTTGAAAGAGTTGAGTGTCGTTATCTCCTGTGCATCTCACCAATTGAATCATGGTGTACCTTTGAGCTGCCAACTTGACCTTCCTGGCATTGTCTTTGTCAGCAGTAATGCACATGATTGTTTGTATGTATTATTATCTTGCCATCCACGGGGGTGGAGGTCCCCACCGGAAAACCAATACTGGATTCACACTCCGTGCTTTCTCTATTAGTAGCACCTCTACTTAAAAACCAACCTCGGTCATGCTTTTGGAACAGTGAGTTGTACCCTAACCTGGCCAATGCACCTCTTGCAGCTATATTACTTTGCCCTCTATAAGTTTACCTTTGAAGAATTTTGCTATTATTAATCAAAACCCTGTATAAATTCATATAAGTATGAAATGGAAGCCGTATATCAGGCCAGTGTCGGTTCGTATTATATTATTCTCGTATTTTCTCTTAGTAATTTAATTTGTAAATGTTTATTATCTCAATAGAGATAAATTCCAAGTTGATATTGTCACACCGAAAATCCTATCATTCGAAGTACGGTACGAAGGCTAGTGAGAGAGCACTGGTAAAAAATCCTTCGTTATGAATAAAGTGTCCAGTATGATCACTGTCATCTGAATAAATACTTGGTTCACCAGAACCAGGTACAGCATGATTATGTTCCCTGGTAAAAAATCTTATCTTGTAGAACGATAAGGGTCGTACTGATTATGTCACTGATAGAAATCCTGATCACTACCAACCAGACCAAGTAACGATATGTCACCTGGTAAAAATCCCGCTCTTTAATTAGACGGCTAAGTTGATAGTATGATCATGTCTTCTAGTTAAATCCGTTTCAATAACCAGAAGGTACCAAAAATGATTATGTCTATTGTTTAATTGTGCTAAAAATTAAATAGGATTTTTATCTTTATACAATTTTGCATGGTTAATACAATTGTTCTCATTTGATATAACTAAGTTAATTTACAATACGTAATTAATACTTTTTACATATTATTTACGTAAGTCTTGGGGGGCTGATAGGACCCTTGGTAGGTAATGCTGAAAACATGCCTATTTGTTTATTATGTAAATAAGTTAATTATTTAACATCTAATAACAATTATATGCATTACCTATTCAAAGGTAATACTTTCAAGTATAAAACTTATGTAATTAATATTTTCCCATATTAGTTCAACGTTAAATCTTTGGGGGCGGGGGGGCCTAAGGAGCACCCTGGTTGGCGTACCTAAATATGTTAATAATATCAAACATTTAAATACCAGCCAATTTAAAGCAAATTCTGGATTTACTTGTGCATATTATTACACTTCAAAAGGCATCCATAGGCTGCCTGCTTCAAGCTCAAAAAGAGCCCTGTCAAGGACCAGTAGCTATTGTATTTCAAACACAAATAAGAAACATTGTTCACACAAACATGAAACATTGTTCACATAGCCAAGACATGAAGCATATCACCATTGCCAGTTAGGAAGAGCTTCCACAAGAGAAGCTCTTGACATCCTAGGAAGCCACAAATTCCTATTGCAGAATATTCAGCTCGAGACCTCTCACTGCATCACTCTCACTATTTGTTAATTGAATTCCCTTTCCTGGTTTGCTGTCTCGATTGCTTCAAGCAAAGTCAATCTCAGCACAGTCCGGTTCTATATCCAACGACTTGTTCTTCACCTTCTCTACTCTTTCTCTTTTCCTTCTTTTCCTTTAGTATGCCTTGGTAGTACTCTGAGCTGCTACTACAATTGCTGAATAGAGTAGGATTTCAGCCATAGGAACATCACCTTGAAGTTGATTAGGTCATTGCATCACCTATCACAAAACCATCCCCATGTTTATGGCCAAAACCAAGTCATCAAGACCTGGTGTGCTAGTAGGGAAGGTTAGTTCAATACCTCTATCTAACTTGCATATTTTCTGGCCTCACATTCTCAGTATGCTAACAACCTGCTCATTTGTGGTGGAGCAAAAATTCCAAGAATAGGTGGTAGCACTTCTCTGGCTGGCTGACCTCTCCAAGTCAGCTTCCAAGCTTCTTCCATCTTTGTCAGTCAAACTAGGATCAACATGCTTGACATCTGCAGAAAACTAACCAGTGTAGTAAAGTGGTTGTCCAGTCTTCTTACATCCTCTGCTTCTCTCCTTCAGCCAACAACTTTCAGTCAGCTTCTGGATTTGCTCGTTGACCTGCACCATTTCTCCCTCTTCAAAGTTAGACTGCCTCCAAAGTCCCTTCTTTCTTTGAGCTCATTAATCTTGGTGTCTAAATGTGAGGTTTTGTGCCAGTTCATTGGCCCTTTCTCTGCCTGTTCCTTGCTCTCTTGGGCCAGTCTCTTGCGAGTAGGAGCTTCTTTTTCTCATCCTTTAGGGTGGCATTTTGTTTAGGGAATGGTCAGTTATATGCACATTATCAATCTTGGCATTGGCGCTCTTTTCAATTGCTCATAGTTTTCTCAAGGGACATGTGTCTTTTCTACTGATTTGTGTATGAGCAAGTCCTCAGATAGCATGAGTCATGGCCTCAAAGCTTAGAGAAGTGATTAACATACTGATAGCTGCATAATAGAATCTATTAAGCATTAAACCTTCCTCAAATCTTTCAGAGAAAAAATACATGTTATTGAGACTAAAAATATGAAGAGTTTACCTGATTGCCATATGTATTCAAACAGGTTTGAGACTTGTAAGTCTCCATAATTGGAGCATCATAGGAGAGTATGGCATGAAATAACAAATTCCAGCAACCAGCCTTCCCCATCAAGGTTATTCCCATCATACCCTGCTGTGTAGGTTTGGCTTCTCCAAATGTAGACTAACTGTAAGAGGATTGGGGCTGCTCCATACAGCGGACCAAAAGAGGGATGAGAAGGGTAGTTCAACCACCTTACAGCTGCACTTGTTGTTGTTATGTGTTGTGTTGTTGTTGCTGTTTAGATGTTGTTGCGGTTGAAGTATGATGGAGGAGTACTGTATGGAGTAAAGCTGACCACAGGTGTGCCCTGCTTTGCAGGGACTCAAAAATACCAGCACGGAACAAAGGAGTTGATGATAGTAGAAACTAAACCTGCACAGCACTATATACACACTAGTATAATCCAGTGGCTAAAGCTACTAAGGTGGCTAGGTACAGGCATGGTTCTCAAAACCTCACCTGTGGCTGCCCATTTCAGCTTCTTGTAATCCATGTTAATTCAAATCAATATTCTCCTATGCCTCCTCTTCCTTGCATTATTACTTCTCTCTCTAAATATTAATTACCCCTGGTACAAATCTAACACCTCCATCGAAGGGTTGTTCGCCCCAGGGTAGTCTTTATTGGGTTTTGTAGGTACTGGATTGCGCATCTTGGATTAGCACCAGCTCGGTCCATTGCATACCTGTTAGCAGAACCAAATATTGTACCAACAATTGGTGTTAGAAGGAGGGTGGTGCATTACTGTTGCTCTGGGTCAATTGTGTCAGTTCAGGTTCCTAAGCTAGAGGTACATTATCCTCTGACTCCTAATCAATTGAGTTGTTCAACTCTTCATCAGACATAATGGTGATTCATTATTATTTTGAGAATCACTATAATCTTCAGAAAATTCCTACACAACCAGACACAAACAAAGGAAAAACGGAAAAAAAAACGGAAAAAACAAAGGAAAATAACAAGCATTCAATCAAATTCACAAAGCAACCCGAAAAGGTAAACATGCAAAGTTATATTCAAGCAAGAATTGGGAAGTTACTGTATAATTGGTTGAGTCGATCAACAGTTCAACTTAGGGCAAATGCCTCTCTGAAATCTTCTTGTCAGGAAGAAAGCTTAAATTACCAGATTATTTGCTTGAACTTGAAGCTTCGAATTCTTCAAAATGTATTGCAAATTTTGGAAGTTTTTCGGGTGAGTTTTGGTTTTTCTGAACTTTCACCTCTTGAAGTTTTGTGTTCTTAGTTTTGAATTCATAAAAGTGAAGTAGGAAGTGACCGCCATAAATAGAGGAGTAAAACCACCATTAATCAACCACCACTATAATAACTGCTAGTTAGTGGGCATATCACGTCTGACATTAATGCTATAATAACTGCAAAGTGGATACTGCCAAACTCGAGGCAGCAACCTTGTTTCCAGGTGGTAAAATACATGGCTTGAAAAATTCTTAAAGGTACGAGGGGCATATCCTGGTACCCTGATAACTTGAAAAATCCCTTGGATATTACCATCTGGGGGGCTAGTTGTGGTAATATATGGCTGGGCCAAATATCCAAGGCCATATTAAGCAATTGGGCTCAAGTTACTGTTCAAGCCCCAAAGTAATGTCAACTCGCCCACCACATGGTCAAAGGGATTCATGGCATGACATCTACTAGCTGTCACGTATCATTTATAGTGGTATATAAGGTACAAAAGGCATCCAAGCCTGGTATTCTCATAAATACACATTACCTACTTCTCTCTCTAAAATATTGATACCCCTGTACAGACTTTAACACCTCATCGAAGGGGTGTCCTGGTGGCCCAGGTAGTCCTTTTGTATGGTAGGTATGGATTTGCGCATTTGATCACACACCAGCTCCGGCCCATTGGCATCTGCACGTCAGATAAATATATACCAACATGATATCCTTAGAGTAAATTCCTGATGCAAGAGGTTAATATACAAACCATCTCTGTCAACTTTACAAAACAAATGACAAGTATATGAAGATTTAAAATGTCAAATGGTTGGAAAACTAGCTGAAGACATATGATTATACTTTACGGATTGTTCTGATATATAACTACTTTCCATTAAGGATATTTTGAGCACTTACTGAGTTAAATGAAAACACGATAATCTTTAAAAGCTTATCTCTTACAATATTTAACTTGAGTATTGCCACAGAATTGATCGCATGCAAAATGGACTGAGATTAATCTTTGATAAACCATCTGTGCATGAGCAAGTATAAGCAAAGAACATAAAGCAACGTAGAATTGCCAACCACGGTGTGATGTTGATGGTTGTGACATATACCCGGTCAATGAAGGTAAAAGAGTGAATAAAACGATAGTTCAAGCAAAATATAGCTTGTATCTTGCAAGTAATAATGACTCCTTTTGTTTTGCGATAGAAATAATCCATATATAGACCAAAATAACAACCATCATCGAAAAGCATAACGCTAGCGAGTTCGAGACCATGAAAACCTGAAATGCAGCCTTCTTCAATAGAACAGGAGTCCCATCATCATCCTTCGTTCCACCAGGCACCGTAAAACCTGCAGTGAATGACACTGTTGCTAAAAGAGCAGCTATCACGCCAATTGTGTTCATGTAGGTATCAACTTTCTTCATTGGCACTCCGTACATACTTCTTCTACCAGCTAATAAGCCTTCATTCCATAAAAACTTTTCAAACTGTTACAAAATGCACACATTTGTTATTTATACAATCAAGGGTAAGATTGTGTTTAATATAAATGTAACTTCTTTTATGTATTGTATCAATTCAAACATAGTGCTATCCTTAAGTAGGGATGTATATATTTTTTTCAACTAACAAAATTCATAATTTCTTTAAATAAAATATAAAACAAACCATAATTAATTAATTAATTAATTCAAACAAAAAATAACATGTTCATTACAAATCATAAATCCACACAACAAAATCACAAATATAAGAAATATACCTTTATCATCATAAAACATAGGGAAATTCCCTCTGGTAGGTATTAGTTTTTGCCAAATCCTTTTAGTAGATATGTGTTTTTAAAAATCTCTCATATCGTGGTACTTTTTATTAGTATTCCCAAATATAATTATATGTGTGTTTTATGCCTTAATTTGACTTGCTTTAGCCGGTCATCATGTTTAAGCCTTTAACCTATGTTGTCCTATGGTTAAAKGAATTAAAAGGTAAGTTTCCCCCTTTTTTCGATTTCCTTATCGATCTTCTTCCTCATTTCCATTTGWATTTTGTATTCTCTCCCTCCTATTCGCAGCTTATGTCTCAAACTCAACAACATGCCTCATCCTCCTCCATTGTAAGAGTTTCCAATAGTGGTGATTCATGGGCAGTTAGGATTCAAAATCGCAACAAATGTATGYTTCCGAAGAAATTCAACATAAAGTTTACAAATTTATATTGGTCAAAAATTCTTGGCAGTCATACTAAAAGTGTTATGATTGTGAGGAATTTTCATGGGTTGAATAAGATGACTTGTTACACAATCAGAGAATTATGGCTGGAAGCATGGTTGCAATTTTTGAGCTTTTGATCTGGAATATATGAAAATTGGTTGATTTTAGTTTAATTTGTGGTTGTAATAATACCATCTAGATGTTCTTATGTTAGTAGTCTATGAAATAGGTTGTAATTTCCAGCTTTTCATTGTTATGAATGAAGAGTTTATATGAATTAGTGTTTTGTTCAAACCTCTGCTTTAATTTAATATCAATTTGTTCAAGTATTAATCATGCTTTATCTCTGATTAAATTGAAATAAATCACAAAAACAATGTGACTTCAAACCATAATTCAAGTACTCTGTATTAATTTAGCCATATTACTGCATACATGCTTTGTTCATCATTTGGAACACTATATCTAAGTTTTAAACAATATCCGAGTTTGAACACAGTATTTGAGCATAGGTATAGAACCCTAACGAAGAAGAAAGAAGATGATATAAATGCAAAGAACGAACAAATAAAGTATGAAAATTTGACAAGAGCAATGAAGAAGAAGAACGCACATATAATTAGATTAACTAAGATTAAGGGCTTAAACATGATTACCGGCTAAAACAAGTCAAATTAAGARATAAAACACACATATAATCATATTTGAGAAGACTAATAAAAATTATCACTATATGAGAGATTTTTAAAAACAAATACCTACTAAAGGGATTTGACAAAAACTAGTACCTACAAGAGGGAATTTCCCTAAAACATAATAAAGCAAGGTCTTCATTTCTTCAACACAAAATAAAGCCAAGTTTTCAACATTAGAATTAATTGTTATAGTTTATAATATTTTATATTCATATTTATTAATAATAATTTTTTAAATTATATATGTTTATAAGTAATTCGGAGCATTTGGATTGGATTGGACTTTTTGGACTCAAAATTTTTAAGTTTGAATTCAATCGAATATCCGAATTTCAAAAAATTTGAGTCCGTATCCAATCCAAATTAAAATAAGTCCAATCCAAATAGCTTATTAGGACGGGATTGGTTTAAACTTTGGATTGGAGTGCGAATAGTGGATACTCATATCCTTAAGTGAGTTCAAATGTTATTATGATAGGATTCTTTTCTTTTATTACACTATTTCTCTAAAAGAGGAAATATGAGAGTTGTATTTATTTCACTATTCACAAGTGAATGATGAGACTTGTGAATAATTATCAATGTATTAGAGAGTGAAAAATAACTCAAGTGGTTAAAGCTTCTTTTCGGATTCTACGAGATCCTGGGATCGATTCTCATTGGCGCCCTTGTGGCTCGCTTAGCACAAAAAAACTATCAACGTATAAGAAAAAATAAAATCAAGTAAGGTCTTGAATTGTTTCATTCATGTTATAATTTATCCAAATATACAACTAAAAATATAAACGATATTAAATATGCAATGAGAGGTGTATGAACAATAGTTGAAGAAGGGATTTGGAGCAGTGGCTCCAACCCCACCTTTGATCCTTGAGGTCAACGGTTCAAATCCTCATATTCCCTCGTTTCCCCTCCCCATTGTAAATTCAATCGCCCTTATGGCTCATATGCAGTAAAAAAAACAAATTGTGAGAAGTTGTGTTAACTCCCTTTAGGATGCCTCCTTCCATTGATAAATATTAGAAAAATTTACAATCCTAAGCCTAGAAAGCGAAGCCCATAAAATACTAGGATAATCAAGTAAGGTAAAACTTTTTTTGTGCGTGTTTAGAGAGCCCATAAGAGCAAGATTAGATTGATCATAGGATCTCCTGAAACCGYGAGAGTAGCATTATCTAACTAAGCTAAGTAAGGTAAACTTTACGTAATTAAACTATTATACGATAATATAACCTATCCTCTATCATAATCTATCATCTATRAGAATCAAGTAAATACAAATTCTCTTTTCTCTCTAAAAACCTCTCTCTTAACCCTAAATTATTCTTTAGTCGTAGAGGCTACCATAATCTCTTTGATGGTGGTAAGCCCCAATTTTTCTTTCTACTACTTTACTTTTGCTTATTTGTTTAAGAATAATCCTCCATTCTATCTCTTTATGAGAGTTTTATCCCTAATTTTTTGGTTTTTCTATCTCTTTATGAGAGTTTTATCCCCAATTTTTGGGTTTCTTATTATCTCCTTTTGTGAGAGCTTGGGGTRTAGTTTTCTAGTCTTCCCTCAAAGAAGATCATATTATCTAGGGTTTTMAAATTTTTTCGTTGGTTAAATAATGGAGATTTAGGATTTAACAATCTTGGAAAGAATTCAAAAAATCACAAAGGTGTGATCATTCAAACAACTACACATCAGTAGACGTTATGGCGAATCACAGCGAACTCAAAGCCTACGTGGGAGAAGAAGAAGGAAATTAATGTTAATGTAGTTGCGGGTAGGAGTGTTTCTTCACAAGGGGAGGGTGAGTAGAATTATGAGGGGTTGGAAAAGACCAGGGAGATGCATGATATGAAGGGTATTAGTGAGATAATAAACAAGGGGAAGAGGTGGAGAAGGCTAAACAAAAGGGAGACAAATTATAATGAGGAACGTGATAATGTAGTAGGTCTCAAACGTGGAGTGGAGGATTTCGCGCCGATGGAGATAGAAGTGACTCATCTGGCTAAGAAATTAATTTAAATGGTGTGATTGATCAAGATAACAAGGTGGAGAGCTCCACTAATAGAGCCTTTAGSGAACAYTGAAAAACTTACTATCGTGGAATTGTAGAGGGTTGGGGAACCCKTCTTCAATTACCGCCCTTAAGGGTGTTCTTGCTGCTGAAACCTCTCGTTTATCTTCTTATTTGAAYCCAACTTAAAAAGTTGGGAGACAAATTTTCATAAGGCGAGATTAAGATTAAGTATTGAAGTAGCGGTGGATTGCTATGGGGAGGGGCAAGGTAGAAGTGGTGGGATAGCTTTGTTATGGTCAAATTCGGAGGAGGTGGAAATTAAATCTTTTTCAAACTGTTAACTGAACCATCTCAACCAAAAGATTAAGCTGATGGTTGAGGCCCAGGAATATGTTATATACTCTAACACTCCCCCTCACATGAAAGGCCCTTTGGGCTTGAAATGTGGATGCAACACAGGCCCCTCAAACCTGGCGCGAATTAATTCCACTTGAAAGGTGGGGGGAGGAGATTCGAACCCGTGACCTCTGTGTCACGCTGGCTCTGATACCATGTTAACTGAACCATCTCAACCAAAAGTTTAAGCTGATGGTTGAGGCCCAGGAATATGTTATATACTCTAACATAAACAATCATATTGATGTCGGATCAAGTGTACAAATTCTAGAAAATGGCATTTCACAGGCCTTTATGGCTTCCCAGAAGATGAAGACAAATACAAAACAGGGGAGTTGCTAGAATGCTAAAAGAAAGTGATGATATTCCATGGTTGTGTGGAGGCGACTTGTATCTAATGTTGTATTCTAGTGAGAAGAAGGGAGGTGGCTGTCTCTTATACACATCTAGATGTGTATAAGAGACAGGAGTAGCGCAATGTTTGGAAGTTTCAGCAGGGAGATGAAAGAATGTAAGGCTTTAATGGATAACCTAATTAAAGAGGAGCCAACAGAAGAAATAATAAACAAAATTAAAGCCTTAGATGCACGTATGAGTGAGCTCGAGGGTCGTGAAGAGGAATACTGGAATCAAAGGAGTAGAAAATCATGGCTGAGAAGTGGAAATAAAAATTCAAGGTTTTTTCATGCTAAAACAAAGCAACGAAGAGAACGAAACTCAATTCACGTCATTTATGACAATGCTGGTATGTGCTATGCAGAAGAAGCCCAAATCTCGYAATTATCTGCTTGTTTCTTTGAGGATTTGTTCACCATCGGGCAATATGTGGATCCAAGTCAAGTTATTGGAATGCTAAACCCACTTGTAACAGAAGAAATGGCGAGGAGTCTTAATGCTTTGTATACGGGGGAAGAAGTGCAGATTGCTCTCAATCAAATGCATCCTACGAAAGCTCCTGCACCTGATAGTATGTGTGCTCTTTCTTATCAAAAATTTTTGCCTACTATTGGAAATGATGTGATTAATTATTTGCTAAATATTTTAAATAATTATGCGGAAATTGGCTCCATTAATCATATTGTTGTGGCCTTAATTCCTAAAAAACAGATGTGTGGTACTCATGTGAACTTTAGGCCTATTAGTTTGTGCAACGTCTTGTACAAATTAGTAGCTGAACTTTTAGATAATCGTTTAAAGCTAATTCTTCCTGTGGTGGTTCATGAATCGTAAAGTGGTTTTTTTCTGGGTAGATTGATTACAAATGATGTATTGTTCACTTATGAGTGCTTTCATTATATGCATAAAAAGAAAAAAGGGAAGAATGGGTTTTGGGGGTTAAAACTGGATATGAGTAAGGCTCATGATCGTTAGGAGTGGAGTTTTATTAGAGCAAGTTATGGTAAAGTTGGGTTTTCCAAGTAGCTTTATTCATAATGTGATGAAGTGTGTTTCATCGGCTTCCTTCTCGATTCTTGTTAATGGTGAACCCTCTCGACACTTTAATTCTAGCATAGGCTTTCGATAAGGTGATCCTTTATCTCTTTTCTTATTTATATTGTGTGCTGGAGGTTTGTCTTCTTTATTAAGAAGTGCTGAATAGAAAGGAGAAATAAATGGTCTTAAAATAGGAAGGAAGGTTGAACCAATTTCACACCTCTTTTTTGCCGGTGKTAGTCTACTGTTTATTAGGGTGATGGATGAAGAAGTTAAAAAGGTGATAGAAATTCTTTCAACATATGAGATTGCTTCTGGACAGAAGTTGAATATGGAAAAATCTAAAGTTTCTTTTAGCCGAAATTTGAACATTGTGAAGAAAAATTCACTTCAATTGAAGTTATCTTTTAAAGCAGTAGAAGAACATGAGAAATATTTYGGGTTGCCAACATATATTGGCACTTCAAAAAAAAGGTTTTTCAAATTATTCAAGACCGAGTTTAGAAAAAATTAAAGAGTTGAAAGGAAAAATTCTTATCAAAAGCTGGTCGAGAAATACTGATTAAATCTATTGCTCATGTTATTCCGACTTATGCAATGCAGTGTTTCAAAAATCCCACAAAGCATTCTAAATGAGATTAAGAAAATGTGCAGGCTTTTCTTTTAGGGTCAACGATAAGATGAGAGGAGCTGTGCATGGGTTTCAGGGGACAAGCTATAAAAGTCAAAGAAGGAAGGATGATTGGGAATGCATAACATGGGGCCTTTTAATAAGGCTTTTTTAGCAAAGCAAGCCTGGAGGGTTTTGATAAATAAGGACTCATTAATGTCGAGGGTTTTAAAGAAAAAATATTTCCACTCATCAAGCWTAATGGATGTCAAGGTTACAAGTAATGCTAGCTACACATGGAGGTCAATTCTATCAGCCCTTGACTTATTGCGAAAGGGAGCTCYAAAACTAGTTGGAGGAGGTTATACTATTAATATTTGGTTGGAACCTTGGGTCCCGAGCCTTTCGGGTTCTGAGTACATGGGATTGTGAGAGAGGACGATAGAGATTGTGATCGAGTTAGTAAACTTCTAGATGATAATGGATGGAATGTAGCGAAGCTTGAGCGACTTATGTCGAGTGTGGGGGCAGATGCTATTATGTCTATTCTTGTGGCGTGGCAAGGGGAGGAGGATGTGTGGTGTTAGCACTATACGAAGGATGGTGTCTTTAGTGTGCGGAGTGTGTATTTCGAAGAGCTTAAGGGTATAAACAACCCATCTTCATCATTTCGGGGGGCTGATGGGGGGATTGGATGAAATAGGTTGTGGAGTTCGAATGTTCCACCAAAATTTAAAAAATTTGGGCGGCGAGTGTTGCATAGGGGTGTCCCGGTAAGAAGTGCTTTATCTAGGAGAGGATTGTGTGAGGATATCATATGTCCCTATTGTGGAGAAGCTGAGGAAAATATTATACATATGTTATTCTTATGTCGAGAGGCAAGTTTGTTTWGGAGGCTTTCCCCTTTGAGAATTGATGTTGCGAACTATGCTTATGACTCCATCGAGGCTTGGCTTGGATTTTTTTATGTCAAAAGTGGTGGATGTTTTGTGGTGGAGCACATTTTGTTCCATAGCATGGGGGATATGGTTGAGACGGAATGCAAGGCGTGTTGACAAATAAAGAATTCCTTTGGGTGTTACAATGGCAATGGCGCTTTGCATCGTAGAAGAGTACGAGAAAGCATGCTCTCGTGGCAAAAAGTGTAGGGGAGTTGTAGTTGATGTAGCTAGTTGGCACCCACCCTCGGGTATCTATAAAATTCGGACGCGGCTTTCATAGGAGGTGTGTTGGTGGGTATTGGGGTTGTGGTTAGGGATGATGTTGGGGACGTTATGCTTGCTTTGTGCTCGAAAGAGCAGCTTGCTTGGGAGGTTGAGATGGGGGAAGTGATTGCGGCTCATCAAGCCTTGAAGATAGCTTAGGAAGAGGGATTAAAGAAACAAGCGGGATTAACCACCTTTTTTTTGTRTCAAAATTGCAACTACAAGTCTCCTTTAGTTGCTAAACTAGTTTTTTGTGACTAACTTTTTGGTTGGTCACTAAAATCGATCGCGAAACTGCCTTTTTTTTGTAGTGGAAAACAAGCAAACTACAATAACAAAAAATAAGATAACACAAAAGGCACAAAAAAAATTAACGAGCTTCACTATCAATTCGATAGATACGTCCTCCTAGCCGGTATGAATATGTTTACCATAGAGATTGAACGAAATACAAATTGAGAGACTGGTAATTCTCCCAAGAATTCACTCACAAACGCTCTCAATATGTTTTCCTCCCTCCTGTGGCTTCAAWAACTACTAGAATAATAGTGAACCAACCCTAGGACTCTATTTATAAGGAGTACAAAATATATACGAAGATAGATATGCCAAAATCGGAATGAACCCGGTTAGGTATTATTATTACCCGGCCGGGTATTATTATTACTCGGCCGGGTGCACCAACAGAACAAGTCTTAAGGAAGCAAAACCGCCCAAATCCTACCCGGGTCAGGTCATACCCTTTTGGATGCGCAGCTTTCTTTGTTCCTATTGCTTGCAGCTTCGAATACCCACCCGGGTGAGCTGACCACTCGCCGGGAGTTGCCTCTAACCCACCCGGGGGCTACTGACCCGCCCAAGGACACGAGCTCCACCAAGCTGTTGCGCTTCAAATGCTCCCAAAAACTAGTCGGGTCATAATAGCACCCGATCGGGCTTCTTCCTTCTTCGTCGACCACTCCATATAAACCAACTAATGACTTGATTTAATACAAGTCACATCCAAATTCTCCACAATTCTCCACCTTGACTTGTATTTATCAAACAAACGACACCAATTTTAGGGCGGGATTGCCTCCACTTGAAGCACAATCCATAAGGGTCTCAAACACGATCATCAATGTTTACAAGTCCAAGGCAACATATGAACTTGCGAACGTAAACGGATGAAGACGCACACTAATGTGTTCAGTCCTATCAAACAAATCAATTCATAGAAAGAAAAATTGTATTCAAACTGACCAAAAGATCATAGCTCGATCACAATGAATGCCCAAACCACAAGCAAGACCCCGCAACCAGATACAACCAAAAGTGTATACCAAAACTGTCACAAGTCTTCTAGTATGAATATCACTTGCATCATCAGAATCAACAACAACCAAACATAAAACAAAGACTCTCATTCCCATAATGAGACTATCAATTATCGTTCCAACCAAATGTGAACAACTCACCCCACAAACTGCAATTCTTCCCTAGTTGTTACAAAACCTACTAATAGCATTGACAACAAGTCACATAAAAAATCTAGTGCAAACCAAAGCTAACATCGCACCAGCAAAACAAACACAAGACACAACTCCTTCCCAACATTCGACATCTTTCGGGTTGCATTAAGCATGTCAAAACACACAACATACATAAACATGTAACCTTACTACGATAAATGCAACAGAATTAGGACTCTGTTGATGCAATACTCTGCTAAAGTTGTCAAATCCATTGTACCACTTCAATAGCCTCTTGCAACTAGTCATCTTACGATCTTGTGGCACTTTCTCAAGTCCTTGTCTTATTTCGTGAAGAGACTCCACCTCCTCACCCATAGCATCCAGGAAACAATCTCACTGATCTTTCAAAATTGTTTCTCTGTAAGAAGACAAACCAAATGTCTCAACAACACCATAAGCAACATGCAACGTATATGCGACTGACTCCTCTACACAACAGTTTTGACCATCATCTGCACTTGTGTATGCTACAATTGTAGAATCAATCAGAATAGTACTATGCACATAATACATAGTACCCAATCAAGTACCCTTAAGTACTATCTACGAACCCCTCAAAACACACTTTTCCCCACCTAAAACTGAGAAAGTGAAACCCTACTTATCAAGAGTACCAAGAGATATCAAATTCTTCTTCAACTGAGGAACATGCCTAACATTCACCAAAATATGTATTCTCCCTTCTGAGATCCTAAGTTTGATGAAACTTTTACCCACAACCTTACATGCAGCATTATTACCCATGATAATATCACCACCATCGAAGGACTCATAAGTGATAACCATTCACGATTAGGACACATATGAAAATACACCCAAAATCCAACACCCAATGATCCGCAGACTYACTCACACCACTAACAGTTAAGGCCAAATCCTCCTTCGAATCATATTCTGAATTCTATTGTGCAATGTTAGCATTGGAACTCTTCTTCTGATTTTTAAGACATTTATCTTTCCAATGACCTGTTTCTTTGTAATAATGGCATATATTCTTAGTTTTATTACCCCTACTCTACGAATTTTTCCTCTTCTCATAGTTAAAACTATTTTCACTAGTTGAATTACTAACAACTAATCCAACCCCTGAATCTATACCACTTTCATTCGTCGCTACCTTATGGCACAGCTCTCTAGTATGAAGTGTAAATTTCACTTCTTKTGGAGTCACAATTTCTTTACACACCACAAACGACTCAACAAAATTCTCATAAGACACAGGCTAAGAAACCAACAAAATAAAAGCAACATCCTCATCTTCAATCTTAACATCTATATTACGCAAATAAAGTAAAATAATATTAACTTTGTCAAGATGATCTCTTAAAGGGGTACCTTACATCATTCGTAGAGCAAACAATGCTTGTTTCAACAACAACTTGTTGGTGAAAGACTTCGTCATGTAAAGACTCTCCAATTTTGACCATAAACCCAATGCTAAACCATCATTGGAGACTTTCGTGATCACATTATCTGCCAAACTCACTAATATGGTGGAGTGAGCCTTCTCCTCCATCGCCTCTAAATCCGTTGTACTCCAGCCCTTATCAAGCAAATCCTTTTTCTTTTCAGTCAAAGGCTTTCAAATACCCTGTTGCTTTAACAAGGTTTGCAWCTTAATCTGTCATAGCACAAAAGAATTCCTACCTGTACATTTCTTAATCTTCATGGTTGTAGTATTCATCTTCCCGAATCGTAAATCCCGCTCTAATACCAAGTTTCTTGTGACGAAAGTGCCGAAAACAAGCAAAGTACAATAACAAACAAATAAGATAACTCAAATAACACACAAAGATTTGACGAGGTTCACTATCAAAGCGATAGCTARGACCTCCTAGCTGGTAAGAATATGTTTACTATGGAAATAAAACGAAATAAAAATTGAGAGACTGATAATTCTCCCAAGAATTCACTCACAAACTCTCTCTAATGTTTTCCTCACAAAGTGGTTTGAATAACTAATAGAATAATAGTGAACAAACCCTAGAACTCTATTTAATTATAAGGATACAAAAGATATACCAAGTATAAAAGAWATACGAAGATAGATAGGTTGAAATTAGAACGGACCAAGTGGGGTATTACTATTACTCGACCGGATGCGCAATGAAGCAAGTCATAACAAAGCAAACCGCCCAAACCTGCCAAGGTAACTACCTTAACTGACCCGGGTCATGTCATACCCATCCAGGTGCATATCCCAACTTTGTTTCCTACTGCTCGTTGCTTCGAATACCTACATGTGTGTGTTGACCATCCGRTCAGGGTTGCCTTTGACCCGCCCAGGGGGTTATTGACTCGCCTTGTGCTGTGAGTCTCTGTCAAGTTGCTGCTCTTCAAATTCCCAAAATCGGCCGGGGTCATAATAGCGCCCGATCGGGGCTTCGTCTTTCTTTGTCGACTACTCCATATAAACCAACTAATTACTTGATTAATATAAGTCACATCCAAATTCTCCACATATTTAATGGTTGGTCACTAGATAAAAGTTGGTGACACTTCTCAACATGACATTCAATCTATTAAAGTGTGTAAGCTTGTTAAGTCTCTTAATGGACTTAAACAAACTCCTAGACAATGGTTTGGAAATCTTAATGGAGTTGTGAAATAATTACCCTACAAATAGTCTAAATCAAATTACTCTTTATTCACCAAAGTTGATGGAAATTAAATACATTCACTCTCATGCTTGTTTATGTAGATGATTTATTAATTGTTGGGAATGGTTTTGATTCTATTCAATCCAGTAAGAATTTTATTCTAATCAATTTCATATGGGCTTGGGAGTATTAAGATACTTCTTGGGCATAGAAGTCGACAAAAMTAATTATAGGATCTTATTATCACATAAGAAGTATGTTGGTGGTCACCTTAAAGAATACAAAATGAAAGGATGCAAATCAGTCAATTTACCCATTGATTTTCACAACAAAATCAGAGARGATGTAGGGGAAGCTCTCATGTATCCTAGTATCGTCAACAACTTATTGGTAAGTTAATGTGAAATTTACAAGGTCAAACATTACATTCAACATTCATATTCATAGTTAGTTTATGAATCATCTCACTACAATAAACTTCAGACAGTCAAAAGAATCTTACGGGTAGTTGCTGGTACTTGTCATCAACGTATATTGTACCCTTATCATATGCTTAATGCTTGAAACCTATTGTAATTGTGACTTTGTTGTTTGCCTTGCAACAGAAGATCATGCTTGTCATTCACTTTATCTTGAAAAGTAAATATAGTTCTCTTGTTGCAAGATCCTCAACCGAGGTTGAGTACAAATCTAGTCCTCTTTTGTAAATTGTTTTTCTTAAACGACTAATCAGGGAGTTGGGTTTGACACAATTAGATTATATTCCTCTCTTTTGTGATAATCATTGCACTGGCTATTTCTTCTAATCATGGTATTGAATTGTAGAGAAAGGAGTTTACAAAGTTTGCAAGAAGCTTGGATTCTTCATCATCGATTGCTTGTGAACCATAACAAAATGGTGCGTGGTAGAGGCATGAATAGCGAAATTTTTCTGAAAAGGCTTGTGTATGTGTTTCCATGGGCTTAGACAAGGTTTTGGGCTAAAGCGTGAGCTGACGGATTGATATCGCAAATTAATCTCCGCATATAGATCTTGGATTACAAATGTTGGAGGAGAGGTGGTCAGGTTCGCGGGCGGATTTTTTCAGATTAAGAGTATTCAGGTGTTCGCCTATCCTTATGTGAATGTTGGAAAGTTGGAARCGTGAGAAAAGAAGTGTATCTTCTTGGGATACAGACATGGGGTCACGAGTTAAAAACTTTAGGATCCTAGCACATAAAAGTTTATCAACAGCAAAGATGTCACCTTCAATGAATCTGTGTTTCTCTGAAATGGGAAATCCTCATCTTTTGAGCTCGAAGAAAAAGAAGTGGAGAATTGTGGGATTCATGAGGAGTTTCAAGATTTTGTTCTTGATGGCTATGATGGTGGTGTTGAGACATCAAAAGAAGGTAGAGATGTTCCTTCCACTTCCTRCCCTAGCCACTAATTGGAAGGAACKATCTCCAAGCCTTGCTCAAAGGAGGATTAGGTCYACTATAAATCCTCCAACTCGACTTTATTTTGATGAGATGGCGGCCTATGCATTAAATGTTGCTAGTGACTTGGTTAATCAAGAGGCATCTTCATATACCGAGAATATGGAAAATGTTGACTCCGGAAAATGGCCAGTAGCCATGGAGGAAGAAATCGAGTCTCTCCACAAAAATTAAACATGGGAGCTTGTTGAGAGACCACGGAGAAAGAATTTAATTAATTGCAAGAGGATCTATAAGTACAAAAAGGGGATTCCGGGAATTTAAAAAGCAAGGTGCAAAGAAAGACTTGTTGCACAGGGATTTAGTCAAGTTTCGAGAATTGTTTACAATGAAATATTCTCACCGGTGGTCAGACATACTTCTATTAGAACTTTGATAACTCATTGGATGTGAAAACCGCTTTCTTGCATGGAGAGCTTGAGATTCATTTGTTATTCATCCACAAAATCAAYCACACATTGAGAGACACCAAAAGCTAGAGTTCTTGAAAAAGTTAATCATTATATAATTCTTGTGCTTTGAGTGGTGATTAGTGAGTGTTGTAATCTCTTTTAAACACTAATTATATCAACGCAATAATTGCTCCATGTTTGGGTTGGGTTTTAAAGTCATCAAGTGATTTGCTTGAAGGATTTTCAGTGCTTTCAAATCTTGACTCTTTACTAATTTTCTTGTTATTTCTGACTTCATTAACCTACATTAGCAACCAATTTCTCTAACATGTATAAACACCTAAGTTCTAATGAATAATACAAAAACACAATTCATCGCCAAACTCAATTCTTACCACATAGCTTGCTTGGATAAATTTGTTTAGGCTTATAAGTTATTATTCGTT
>SNQN01009870.1:0-18307 GCA_008642245.1 Bassia scoparia
AAAGAAGAAGATGCCACCATCAAGTGAAGGCTCAAAAGCAAATCAAAGTCAAAGCAACATAGTCCTAGTCGAGTCGTATCATCGCTGCACGGGCTAAGCCATAGCCCGATTCTGTAACACGGAAATGCAAGCAGCTCAGCAAAAGATAGTGTTATACGCAATCGTGCTATATGCGAACGTTAACTCATGTTTAATTCTCCCGGACGACTGAGTCGATTGGGATAGACAGCAGGTCAAGCACGCACTAGAAAAAGACATGCTGGCTTTTAACGCAATCGTGACTATACGCGACGTACTCCATTTGAAGTTCACCCAGACGACTAGTCGAGATGGATACAACAGATTAAAAGCACACACAAGCAAAAAAGACATTCGATATTACGCGATGTGGCTATACATTGCCATTACAGTATGTTAATCTTAGCCGACGACGTAAGCCGAATGGGTCAAGCAGCACCAAGTCCCCACACAGAGGCATTGGAGTGGCATTGAGATAATAGTACCCAAGAAGTCCTAACGGAGTATTTGATGGCGGACAACTGTTAGCAGAAAATCCCTAGTGGAATCAGAACATAGGTGGGAAATTCCCCCTAAAGATCGAAGCAACGGAGCCCCCGGTTGAATCAAAACTATTGTGACGAACGTAAGCAAAAATTCTTTATGCACAGAGACAAGCAAGCCCAAGCGGCAATGCAACCACCATGTGGCTGGTAAAACTAACACATTGTTTTGTAGGTTACCAGGTACTTTGGCTTTGTTTTACGAGATTTTTACTCTCTGCAAACTCAAGCCCAAAGTGGGGGCTTCTATAGATGCATACATTGTCCCTAGCAAAAAAGGACAATGATAAGAACACCCCTCGCAACAAACCGTCACAAGTCAAATCGAGAGAGCTAGGATCCTAACAGGCCTCTAAAAAAGGCAGGTTCCCCTTCAAACCAGACACCTATTGCAGGTATTAAGCACCTTTAAAAATGTTTTAATCTTACAATAATATTTAACTTATTTTTAAATATTTTTCTAGAATTTTCGGAAATTTTTTGAATTTTTCCGTAAGTATTTTTGGCAATTTTCCATCAATTTAATAATTTTGCGATAATTGATAAATTTTGAAACAAGTCCAAAATTCAACGAAATTTTAGCACAGCAACCCTTTTCTTCACAAAGAATTTTTTATATATTATTTCCATAATTTTCTGATTAAGGTTTAATATTTTTAATGAATTTCTAAGCAAAAACGCAAAACTGAGCATAGCAGGCCAATCCCCGGGATTTCGCCTCGAGACACGGTCTCGACGAGCCGAAAATTCCCACATCGTGGGTAACATCAATCATAATCGAAGTAATATTAACTATGATCGTATAAAACGCGTATATTTTACGTTTAATTACGATATAATTTCATTAAATCTCGGCTATTCAAGGTAAAAAATATCGAATATCGCAATAAATCTGATACAATCGCAGTAATAATCGAATAATAATCAATATAATCATGTAACGATTATACACGATTTACACTGCAAAAGCTATTCGAGGCAAGCAAATCGCCAAAATCCAGCATATTATTGGGGCAATTGCGCCAAGCCTTGGGAATAATTACGCCTATTTAAGGGCATAATTACGCCCAAAACTTAACTTGTTTTAGACATTGATTGACCTTCCCCTATAAATAGGGAGAACTTCCTGTTCATTTCAAGAACTTTTGGCTTTGGACTTGCATATCCTTCACTCGTCAGGTAACATCTCTCTCTCTCTCTCTCTCTTTTTCTCTCTCTCTCAAACACATTCAAACACAATTACAAACACATATAGGCCTATTCAAAGGCCTCCTTTAAAGAATCTAAGAGGTTTTTCAAGGTTTAAGGTTCGAGAAGGGTTCTTTAGGGTCCGACGGCAAACGTTCTTCTGTCATCGACATCGTGTTTGTTGAGGTGGTTTGAGCCCAATGTCTCAATTCTAAAATCCGCTTTTGCATGCATTGTTAGAAATTTGAACTTTCTAGAGTAATTTCCATGTAAATTAAATTAACAACGATTTGACAATTTAAATTAAAAGCAACCTTAAGGCATAACTTTCAATTCCTCGTACGAGTCTTGCATGCTGATCTACACAACTATATATGCTTAACAAAGACTTGCATTTCGTGTTTCAAACGCTATAAGATAATTATGGACAACCGACATTAGCGCTCCTGGAATACGGAAGTAACAACACATGCCAAACACAACTAGACATATTTATGCATACAATGTATTTCATCAAACAACCCGCTAGTAATAAATTGCAGTGCTTAGGGTTTTAAAATGGAAAACTTGTTGTTTGTTGTCTTTTCGACAAATGAACTACGTAATAACTAAGTATAGGCCGATAATGCACGGGGGGTGTTGCACTACTTCATCCCTTACCTTTGTCCCCTATCCGAACTTTGGTGCACTACCAGACGGGATTCCGCAGCTTCCTAAAAGAAGTGCGATGGCATTTCCTCTACTCATTTACGAGTATAACACACAACTTAGGAATACTCCACAATATGCAAAAGCAAGAATTGCAATTCTAGTAAACAATTGAGCCTGCCTTACTTGGACCCACCGAGTAGAGGGATTAGGACCCAGTCGGCCGATGACGCCGATCGGCGCCCGTACACTTCCTCCTTTGAGGATTAACCAATGTTGCTGAAAGAAGACTTGGCCTAAAGCGGTTCTTAAGGGAATAGCTAGGAAAGGTAAGGTTTTGTGAAGATAGACCAGAGGCAAAATGGTGATGAAAACCTTTAGGTGAGAGGCTAGGTCAAAGAAGGATGACGTTATGGAGCAAGAAGAGGAGAGGAAGGAGTGATTCGCTTTTTTCCAGCAACTCTTGTTTAATTAGTATTTGTTTATAATAGTTAATAGTGAATTGGCCTGCGAGCCATTGGACTTGAAAAAGTTTCCATTTTGTATAGTAATGCTGATTCTAATTACAAAGTTGTAATAAATTACAACTTGCATTGCCTTTTTATAATTGTGTTTACTTTGACATGTTAGAGGAAAATTCAATTCCAATTGCCCGCTTCACTTCATTCACTTGCTGATACTCAAACAACTAGGGCACTTGTTATATTGATGGTCGAGCCCTCGGGCGAGGCTTCCTACGTATCCTAGAAGGATCAGGACATCCATAGTTCTGATGTATGATGCTATGTATTGCTGAACGCGATGTGCTTGTTATGCCTTAGATTAGTTCTTGAGCCTGGTGTAAGTTGGTGAGGTTATAGAAGTTATCACCATTCGTGTTTAATTAGTTGAATTGCCCCTTTTGGTAAGATCTTTTTGACAATGTAAGGAACCTGCTCGTCAAGGACGAAACTTCCTCAGGATCTAGGTTGTTTTGCGAAGTGCTTTAAGAACTCACCATCTTGATGCCTCGTGATTTGACTAACTATTGAAGTATATGTTCGAACCTCTTTTTTGATATGCTTGCACATGATACAAGGCTAGCTAGCTGTTTTTCGTCGAGCAAAGAACTCAGTCGAATCATGCCCTTAACCATTCCGCTGTAATAGGAGTTATTTCTTTCCTAGGACATAAGTAAGAGACGAGACTCATAGTTCTATACTAGTTTGTACAACTTCAAGCACCATAGACCAGTGAGAGGGAGATAGCTCCCGTTGAAGTGCGAATATAGGGTCATGTAACCCCATAGAGCAGAAGATGATAGTTTTGTGGCAATATCGATATTCTGCATCTTATTAGATAATATTTTGAGAATCTATTAGACCTGCTTTAACTGCGCTATTGGCTTGTGGCTTGTATGGTGGTGCTGTCTTATATTTAGCGACAGATCCGCAACATTCTGCTTGAAAGTGTGGTCGTTGTCACTAATGATTTCGTGAGGGAGTCCCGTAGTGACAAATGATGTTTATTTCTATGCAATTTTGGCCACGTGCTTAGCCTGAGCTTAGCATATGACATCGCTTCGACCCTTTATGAAGTAATCTATGGCAAAGTATGAATTCATGACCCTTGCCCGGGCGGTGTAATCTTCCATATTATGTTTATTCCCCATGTAGAGAAGGCCCATGGAGAGAAAAAGGATAGGAGAAACGGAGGAACATGCTGTGCATTGGAGTAATTTTTTTGGCGGTTTCCATCGGAGTATTCCAATGCAATATTAAACATGGTTTGTCAATATACAATTTGAGCTAGTAGAGCCTGCTATTTGTGGGTGCCACAAGGATATTCGCCAGTTTCTGAGTAAGTCCCTTGATGTCTTTGACTACGGCTCTTCAGATCGAGGTTGGGTACCCGACATTTGCTTTCGTCTAATGTGCTAGATGTAAGATAAGGCATTTGCTAGTGCATCTCAAACTGATTTTCTTCACATCGTAGGTTAGGATATATTCGACTTAGTCTACCTAGGATGCAATGTTCTCAGATAAGGACTGATACGAAGCAAGGCTTTCACTTCAACACCTTCCATCGTCCGAAATCTGGTTTATGATGAGTGAAAGAATCACCATATACTTGTATCTCTTAAACGTTAAAGTGCAACGGCCAACTTGCAGACCTAGAAATACTGCTCGTACTCTGTGTGTCTATTGTTAGTGACGTCGATGTCGAGTTTGACGGAAATTGGGGTGGCCTCCGCTTGTGGTGAGATTGAAGCACTCCAACTCCACATCATTTTGATTAGATGCGCCAACAAACTATAAAGACCACCTTCTTCCTCCGGTCCATCATAAGTCCTCGTTTGAGAAGTAAAGGTCCCTCAAAGAGGGACTCGTCGTCTAGAGAGTTGCTAAGAACTTGGAGACAATATTACCTTTGAATGGGTTTTGAGGACGAACTTAATGGAACAAATTCAGGGCGGCAAGCATAAACCCATACATCTAGAAATGTGTCCGTTGACTGCTAGTTTTAAAGAGGTATTCATAGGATCCCCTTTGCATACGATGTAGTACGGTATGTGTGAGCAAATAATGTTCGAAGTTTTGCGAGCCCACACTAAGGCAAGCATAATTCCTCTAAGGGCATAGTATAGTTCCTCGTATGGAAGAAGCTTCTTGCTGAGGTAGTAGATGCAACTTTCCTTGCCATCGATTTCTTAAAGGAGCATTGCTCCAATGGCGGTGTTTGTTGCTAGTAAGATAAGATGTAACAGAATGCCCAGGGCGAGCAGGAGCTAACACAGGAGATTGGTGAGGTACTCCTTGATCATCGTCGTTGAAAGCTTGTTGGCAACAATCATCCCCATTTCTTGGGTGCAATTTTCTTCAGTTTCTTGAGATGGGTACAGACATTGTGAGCTTGGAATATGAACCTGTTATGTACGGAGTTGACCCAACACCGCCTCGGATCTCTTTTCATTTGTGGTTGCCTAAAGTGACATGATTGCTTGATCTTTGTTTGGATTAAATCTCGATGCCTCGAGAGTTAGTGATGAAAACCTAAGGAGCTGCCTGAAGTGTCCCGAATGTGCATTTTGCGGGTTGAGAAGCATGTTTGAATTGTCGTAGTCTTTGGAAGAAACTTCTTTAGTGCAAGGTATGTCCTTCGCGTCTTGTACTTGAACAATCAATATCGTCGAACGTAGAACCTCTAACTTCTTTGTGTTCATGTCAATGAAAGTAGAGTAAGTGGCTCGTTGTATATGCACCTACATTTTGAGACTAAAAAGGCATCAAGTGTAGCAATATACCCAAGGAGTGGTGAAGGTTGTCTTCTCCATGTCCCTTCTTCGGCCATTTTGCTTGATTATTCCCTGCATACCCATACCATGAATGAGAGCAAGGCATGAACTGTTGTGTTGTTTACAAGAAGCGTCTATGTATGGTAGAGGGAAGTCGTCTTTCGGACTTGCTTTATTAAACTGAAGAAAATATAACACACATTCGAACTCGTCCTCTTTATTACAATATGGAAACCACATTTGCTACCATTGAGGGATATGACGACGTTAATAAGCCTGCATTACTTCAGACGAATTGTTAAGGGCAAACATCAGGTTCAATGTGATGGAGTTTTGTTGACTGGTTAAGCCCTTCAATGAGCGGAATTCTACATGTTGTCGATGTCGGATCAATCCTTGGAGTCTCGTAGGAACCAAGGAAATATCCCGCAACTCTTCTTAGGTTGGCAACCAGTTCATCCCTTTCCTTGCCGGACTCAGTGTTAAGACCATCTATAACTGTCCGCGGGCGATGTTGTTGTCGGAGATGGCTATGTTTTGTTTGCTGGAAGATGAAAAGTTCTTTTTCGTGCTCTTCATTGCCTTTATTAACGTCGTTGTTTTTGTTTTATTTTTCGATTGTGAATTGAAGCAATCATAGAAGGAAAAGAGGAGTAAGCAAAAGGAGCAATGTTATTAAACTCTGAAGAGAGTAAAGATAGCTTGTCTCCGAAGAGACTTGTTTTAACAAGGGAGAGGGGGATATTAGGCTCCTTGACAGACTCAGGTGACATTCCCTACGACTAGCATCCTAACTTCTAGACCACTAGACTCTACTCAGACTCGGTCTCGATTCAGAATCCTCGAGCATTGGTCCTTCGCCCTATTTCACTGAAATGACCTTACCTCCTGAAATTTGAACTTCACGGTTTGCCGTTTCGAGTTGCTTTCTCGTGTGCATTGGTGGCATAGGGGGATGATCCTTTGAGGGGTTGCTAGAGGAGTTAATATGTGAGCCATATGACCCAGACTTTTGGTGCAGTGGACTCATAAAGATCAAGGAAGGCCTTGGCTTCCACATGCTGTTAGGTAAATCAAGAAATGCAGGACTCCAACAACTCGACTATTTCTTTCCTCAATTTGCGGCTGACTGCACAATGCCTCTAGCTAGGGACATTGATAATTCACGCTCCCATATTTATGTGTTGTAGATTCTGGAAGATCATCCAAAGATGTCATGGTGTCTACGGACTTGTTCACTTACTTCTCTAGTGAAGGGCCTTGAACTGGTGTGATGTTTGAAGAGTCCATGGTGGTGCAACCGTTGTGGGAGTGATGAACACAGAGGGGTCCATAAGGTAATCCCTTCTTCGAGCAATGATACTCCTAGCGGACCTGTCGAGTGTTTTGGCTTCTTAGCCTTAGGAGGGAGAGGAAGCCTGTGCCATCATCAATCATGTCTTGTAAGATTAATCCTTAAGGGTGATGCAATCCTCAAAGGTCATGGCCATTTCCACGGTGATATTTACAGTATTTGTTTGCATCCCCACTTGCGGACATCAAGGAGATAGGCCCGATTTGGGGAAATCAAGCCTTGACTAGAGAGCCCTTTTTCAATGCCTGGTTGAGCCATCTTTACAGCGGAGTGGTAAGTGCGCCACCGGGGAAGCGCGGGCTGCACCATTGCCATTAAAATTGCATTGTTATTGTCATTGTTGTGTTAGTTGTTGTTAGGTTGTTGTTTTGTTGTTGCATAGTTTTGGTGAAAATATTCAACGACCTTGAGCTTGATACAACCCTTAGAATTAGAATTGCATCAGTTCGTTTTGTGTAGGTTCCCTTGTTCTTGGGAGTTTTTCTTTGATAACGGCATCTCAAATCTCAATGCTAATAGCCGGATATGACCTTGTCAAAAGTTCCCAAATCTAGGTACGAAAGGTGGTTGCGGTATTTCGGGAGAAGGTTGTTGAGGAAGATTTTCAACCGACTCTATATTCGAAGGGTGATTCATCATTTAAGCAGCCACTTCCTTCCAGTGAACAAGGTAAGCGGTAAAAACTTCCTTTTCACTTACTTGATGATTCACAGTTTCCATAATAGAGGTAAACTCGTTGTTGTTGGTATCGCGTATGAACGCCTGAGTGATTCATCCCAAGTAGCAACGTCTTTGTCGAGAAGTGAAAAGAACCACTTTTGGACAGATGCAATCGAGCGACATGGGAAAAAACTAAGGGAATAAAGAGCATCAAATTCCTTGATAGTCAATGGTGGCCCTAAAACACCTTGTGGTAGAATCTAGGATCGTTAAGTTGGCTTGAATTTGGTAAGTCGCAGTAGAGAATTTCCTCGGGATCTTAGTTGAATCTATCCTCGAGTTCCTAGGTGTCTCAAAGTAGGCATTTGTTTTGGTTGCCATCAGGGATCATCTTTTCGAGGTTCTTAAGAGAGACCTCAGACGACTTAGCTTGCTCAAGTGCAACAGCAGTCTTGGCTTGGCAAGTGTCAATGGTAAAGCTTGCATCTGGGCCATGCGTCGTTTCTTCTCCAATGAATAGGCATGGATTGTCCTGTGTCTTCATGTCTGCCGTTCTAGTGAAAGAGATCCTAGATTTCGGAATAAGATTCCGAGTAACTTTGACCCTTTGGATTGCCTGAAGGACTGGTTTGTCACACCAGAACAATCGAGCTCCGTGTTTTCGAAACCAAACGGCAAAGCGTGTTCGAACAGCCCAATCTCTGTTTGTCACATGGACACAAGTTAAGTTCCATGGTTGGATCCGACCTTGTGATGCAATGCAGTCTTAGGGTGATCATATCCCTTCTATTGCTGACTCAAAAATGTAAAAAGTGCATGAAATTCGAAAATTTGCCTTTTCGCCTTTTATTTTTAATATTTTTCACACACTTTTTCTCTTGTCATTATTTTTTTCAATCATATTTTGTTTGTGCTTCTTTTCTTCTTTTTTTTGTCTTCTTTTTTGAAAAGGCGGATTTCAAAAGGTCCACTTCTGTTTACAATTGTATTGACTCAAAAAGACGAAAACGCTTAATGAATTTTGGTTTACAACCACTTTCGATATTACGAACGCCTAATAGATGATCACCTTGCTATATAAAGACGTTACATGATCAATGACTTATTTGTTATGAATGCAGAGTATGCGTCCTTAAGTCTAAAAGCAATGTAGCATGTTGTCAACACAAGCCGACCCTAATAAGCACAAAGAAAAACAAAAGTGCAGCCATCTAGAGTCAGTTGCCACGCTAACGAACAGGTAGTCTAGGTGTCCAAACGAGGATCCATGACAGGCTCAAAACGATTCTTAACCACTCCACCCGCCTGTGATGATCAAAGGAAGTCTAAACCATTAAGTTGTAGTACACGCAGCCAGCGTCATGGTGGGGATGGCATCAAGCTTAAAGAGTTTTGGTTACATAGGTAGTGTACCAGAGCCAATGTTATGGAGCCCCTCGGTCTGTTCTCAAGTGTAGAACAAACACCTTATATGAGATGTGATGCTAGAAACGAAAAATTCAAGTGACAAATACCTAAGTTCTCTTGTAATGCAGGATGCCTAAAAACACAATGTTGTCTTTAGGACGGTGAAATCGCGTAACAATTCAAGTTCCCACACATCACTAGAGGTAACAACTTAGTGAATCCCCTAATGAAGTCGCCAGAAAACTGTAACGAGCGCTGGGTGCGTCACCGTGCTCAACTGGATACGGTCCCCTCTGCTCCGGGGGTAACAATTTTAAGGGCGCTCCGGTTTGTTTGCTAGAATTGAATTCATTTTTTTTGCATATTGTGAGTATGCCTAGAGTTGTGTGTTTTATACTGAAATGAGTAGAGGATGTCGCCGACTCATTTCTTTTGGAAGCTCTCGGAACTCGTTTAGACTTACCTATAATGCGTAATAGCAAGGCGAAGGACTTCCCAATGTCTTGTAGCAACCAAAGGTCCTGGATTAACGGACAAGGGTAAGGTGAAGTAGTGACAACACCCCCGCCATCTAGCGGTCATTAACTCAGATATTGGAGTTCCTTGTCCAAAAGACAACAACAAACAGTTTTCCATTTAAACCAAGCATGATATTACTAGGCATGTTGATTATAGAATACTATGCAAATAGTGTCTAGTTTGTTATGGCATGTGTTTGTTAATGTCCCGTATTCCAGGGGCCCTTATGCAAGGTTGTCCATAGTTATGTTATAGGCCGTGAAAAAACAACGAAATATGCAGGACTTTTTAAAACATATTATTGTTGTGATTCAAACATGCAAGAACTCGTGCGACGGAAGTCAAAGTAAGCCTTGAGGTTGGTTGTAATTTGAAACTGCCAAATTCGTTTGTTAGCCAATATTACATGCAAATTACATAGAAAGTCAAATTCTCCAACAAGCATGCAAGGGGTTTAGAATTAAGACATTGGCCTCAAAACTACCTCGCAACAACGAAAAATGGGTTTCGAAGACCAAGAACTGCCATCAGACCCTTAGGAACCCCTGGTCGAACTTAAAAAAAACTGTTAAGCCTCTTAGATCTATTGCAAAAGGTTGAAAAATGCTTTTATGTGTTTGATTGTGTTAGAGAAAATGTTTGTTGATAGAAGAATGAGAGAGAATCAGACGAGTGAAGGGAGAGAATGCTCTTCCAATGTTGTAAAAAATCCATGAAATGAATAGGGGAGGCTCCCTATTATAGGCAAGGTGAAATCGCCAAAATAAGGGATTTGGGCACAATTACCCTAGTATCGCCCGAATTTTGGCCGAATTTGCTTTGCTTAAATAGCGGGATTGCGATTGTATAAATATCGTAATATAATCGTACGTGTTTGTTACGATTATTATTAAATATTATTTCGATTTGCGCCGGATATTTTGCGATATCGAGATTGTTTTACCTTGAATAGCGAGATGTTCTGAAATAATATTGTAATATAATCATTATAAAATATATACGCGATTTTATACGACGGTAGTTGATATTATTAGGCGATTAGGTGATGTTACCAACGATGCTCGGGATTTTCGTCTCCTCGGACGCGTGTCCCTCGAGCAAAAAATCTTAGGATGGCCCGCTTTGCTCGAATTTAAGCGTTTTTTGCATAAGAAATTCATAAATATTAAACGTTAAATTGAAATTATATGGAAAAATATGTAAAATTCTGTGAAAATACACTACTAGAATTTCCCTAAGCCGACCGAAAATATCGACCGAAAAAAGTCGTCGGTGTTACAAACCGAATCGGTCGATGTATATATCGACCCCAATTATTGTCGGTATTACGATCGATAATTCGGTCGGTAAGTTACTAATTTTTTTTTCACCCAAACTTTCCTCCATCAGCCAGAAATTATTATTTTTATTAAAAAAACAATATTACTGACCGAATGTTTCGGTCGGTAATGTTTTTTTTTTTTCGAATATAATAACTGCAAATCGAACCTACAAACCACCTACCCCTTGTATCACTATCTCTCTCCTTCTATCCCACTCAAACCCTAACTCAACCCCTTTCTAATCACTCTCTATCCTCTATCCTCTATCCCTAGATCTCCTCCACTTCTCGTCACTCTCATCTCTCACTCTCGTCGCCTCTCATCTCATCTCAATCTACACCACCACTCATATCTCCTCTCATATCCCACCACCGCCGCCGCTCTTTGTCGAGTCTTTCGGAGCACTTCCCATCGAAGCCTTCCCGCTCTTTTTTGCGTTCCATGAAGCACACGAGTATTCAGGTATTTTTGCTTTCAATCCTCTTCATTGCTCGGCATATTCCAACTTAGGGTTTAATGATTGGGGCTTTCTGAATTTTTCGCCCAATTTGCTTGAATTGATCCGTGTTGTGCTTGTTGTTCTTGGCACTTATTGGGTTGTTGCTGTGCTCATGCAATTATTTTTTTTAGTTTAATTGGAATAGAAGCACGAAGGGCTACAAATCTGGTGGGTTTTTTTGTTAGAAATACCTGTTGAATTTGGGTAGGAAAAATTCTGATTTAGAGTTGTAACTGTGGCGAATAAAGTTTGGAATTTGAGTTGATCTTCTAAAATATCTCGAATTTTTTTAAAGGTATTTGTCTTTCGTTTTATTTTAATTTCTGATTTTCTGAGATCTCGAATTTGAGTTTTGTTTTAAAGGTTTTGCTTTTTTTGTCTGTTTGATTTTTGCAGATTTTTCAAGTATGGTGATAATTATCAAATGGTTGCGAAAAAGGCTTTTCATTGCTAAAGATTGTGACAGAAGTAAGCAGTCGAACCACCAAACTTGTGGTGACATTTTTAGTCTAAAAGATTTCTTTATTTATTTAAGTAATTATTTTCAGTTGCATAGTTGATTGGAATACCCATTGGTTATCTCAACATTGGTCGCTGATGGATATGTTGCTCGGCGCATTGCTGCAAAAGCTGAAAGCGATGGAACCGATGCTCAGTGTTAAAGACAGGTTAGATTTTGGAGTGATTGAGATCTTGACTTGGTATCATTCTGTTTCTTCTTTTTATGTCTAAATTGGTTCTGTTCTTTTGCAGGATTGGTACAGTATGATTACAAATGCTGAAAAAAGTGGGTTAATGAACGCCCGGAGAAGGTTTAGTTATTACTTTCACTAATTGCTTCCTGAATTTTAATTTTATCCCATTATACTGCTTGAGTCTAGAATTGTTAAACTGAAATGTCGGAGTACTCAAACAGTTCAAATAGATAGCAACGCCTAAGTTATGCTTCCAGTGTTTTCTTTTTAATGTACTTGAGCAATGTACTTTTCTTGTTCTGTCCAATGTCCGGACAAGACATCAATCAATCATCACTTTAATTCTAATTCCCTCTCTTTTCCTCTCTCTCTCTAATTTCTCCCCCCTTTTCTCGAATACTTCTTAATCCCCTTTTTGTTTAACTTCTATCAATCAATAATCAATCACTTTAATTAATATTAGGGTTTCCTAAATTCCCCGGAATTTTGACTCAATTTTGCACGTTCTTAAGCTTACCTAACTTCCCATACTTAGCCTTGATTTGTGACTTCTTTATGTTTTTAGTCACTCTAATTTTGCTTCATGTACGCTTTGATGTTGGCATTTTCTGTTGAAATTTTTTGAGCTCATTGTTGTTTTTTTCTGCCTTTGGTTTAAGCCGAGCTTCAACATTGTATATTGTGGCTAGAAAAAGAATTCGTTTTTTCCGTTTAGATTCGTCGTGGTTTTCCGGTGATTGTTTGCTAGGTAATTCGAGTTTAGTTCTTGTAAACTGCTGTTTGATTCAGATCTATTCTTGAAGCGTCGCTTTTGTTTCGTTTTAGATCATGCTTACTTTAAGCGAATAATCAGAATTTTTTTGTTTAATCTATTTTAATTGTATGATTTGCTACATTTGTATATTTGGAAATATTGATTGGTCATTTGTTTAAGTTGTTTTAAAATTAAGGTTGAAAAAGTGATTATTCGTTTTTGAACGGTTAGGATTTAGGAAGCTAAGACTTATAAATTTTTATAAATAATTAATTATTTTTGTTGAATTGTAAAATGAAAAACCTGGTTAAATAATTAGGGGTGACTAAGGCTGTTCAGAAGGCTGAGGAGATCCGTGACAAGACTCCCGAATTCATCACATCCTACAACAGTTCGAAACCCTGCTAACCCCAAGGTAATGATTGAGCTTGGATCCGTTAAAATTTATATACTTAGCTTACATAAACACCATTTTCAATCTGATGTCATTTTCTTGTTAGGTTCATTATGAAACAACTGGGCAGAAATTTTGGAAAGGCACAGGTGAAAAATTGATTATACTCGTCTCCGGAATTAGGCATAGAGGTATAAGTAACTGGTGCAGGGAGATACCTAAACGGACAAAACCCTGATGTTATAAGGTCAGTCATTGCAATTGATATGCAAGACAAATTTGGAGGCTGGCTAATTTTAAGTTCTATTGGTCCTTTACGATTTCTTACTCTCTATTTCTTCCTTTTTTAATGCCTCTTATATTTTTCTTTTTTCTTTCTATGCCTATTAATGGGCCTGGAACCAATGAAGTGCTGTATTGTCGGAGGAAAGCCTGGTAATTAACAAAGGTTGATCATTGAGTTCTCATAGTTGGTAATCTTTTGCATTGAGTTCTTCAATAGTTGTATCCTCTTTGTGTTACCTTGGAAGATCTTTGATTACATTGGCAACTTTCACTACAAATTTTATTTAGTTACCAATCACCTGGACGTATCAAGATGCCCAATTTTTGTACTCTCTGCTATATTAACTTGCTTTTTTAAAAAAAAAAATGTTTCATTGAAAAGCTTTAAGCAGTGCTGATGTTGTTACCGTCATTGCAACATAGCACTGTCAATGTGTCCTAATTCTTAAAAACTTTGCACAAAGTTTATTTAGTCCTTTTCATTAAATTAGCCTTTTTAAAAAAAACTTGCGCTTTTCCAAGCTAGCCAGCTATGCGTTAGAAAACGATTTTGCAATTGTGTTATGTGGACTATCTTAGTAGAAGCCTTTCTTATCAATATTTTACGTTAACATGAAAATTTAGTGCGTTACAACACAACAGAAAAATTCATATTCTGGTAAAAACTTTAAATGTGGTATAACTTCATTATTCTAGCTCATTTGTTTTGGCCCGTTTGGCGGACCTATTTCTTGTATAGCTATCATTATGTCTTGCGAAACATTTCCTATAACATGTTGCATATGACAAGCGCTTCCTCATAAACAATTTTTAAAGTCTTGGCTTGATTCTTTGGTGAGTTGTCCTTTTTGATGAATGCAAAAGTTAAATTAACGCTCTATAGGTTTTTCTTGGCTGATGAAGTTGATTTACTCAAACTCAATAAGATCAAATGTTTATAAGATGTGTAATAGGCCCTCATAAGATTCAGGGACTTGGAGCTGGATTCACACCTGGTGTTTCTGGATGTAAATATTCGTTGATGAAGTTGTTCAGGTGAGTACTGTTTTGTGATCAATTTTCCACTAAAAGTTTTGCTGCCAGTATCGCATGTGTAGCGCCCTACATGTCTTCGTTTAATGATACATGTTTGGATATTTAATTATGTGGAATGTTTATTTAAAACCGTTGCGTGTTAAATGAAAGTGCGGAACCCTTGAAGATGATTTCCCCTCTTAGTATTCAAACATACAAGGTAATTCTCTATTATGAATGCTTGTTATTGGTCTCTATTCATCATAATAGGCACGTTTCGGTTGAAGTCTGAAATTATTTATCCACTGAGGAGCTAACTGCACCGTGTTGATTTCTGCTTGATTAATTCCATCATCACGTTCGGCAATGAGATTATCTGAATACCTCAACTTAACCAGGTGACTTCATTACACAATTTTTTCATTGATCCATTTTTTCTCTTTTTATTTTTGAACTAATAACTTAATGTCGATAAAGAAGTTTTTCATATTTTCAAGTCTTTACATGAATATTATACCTGAACCTTAATTTTGAATCTGCACAACTGAATTATGTGATTCTCTTATTGCTCCGAAAGTGAAGCTTAACCATGGTAAATTTTTGTTAAGTCATTTGTATAAACCAAATCTAACTAATTAGTTCACAGTATAATCTGGCATATATAGCATTATCAATCATGTAGTACGCTCATCCTTTTTGATTTCCTGTTTATAGGAGCTGGTTATATGACTGGGCAATATTATATAAGATAACAATTCCATTAATATGCATGATTCAGTCTCTCCTCAGTTTGTTACTTGATAGGTTTGATCCGTCCGAGCTTTTGCTATCTATTGCTAATACTTTGAGCTAACTTCAGTTAATTCTCTTATGATTTGCAGTTGAAATTGATGCAAAGGAATAGACTATGCAGAGTATCTGAGCATGCTGATAATGGACGCGGAAAGTTGGTTGCTTCTCTTGTTTGAAGACATGTAAAATCTGATGTAAAAATTAGGTCTCATTTGACTTCATATTTTTTTAAAGATTGTTCAAGAATTTTTTGTTTTGACAGTAGATCAATTGAGAAATGTCAGATGTGATTGTATTTGTGCTTTTAGTAAATAAATATTTAATTTTTTTGGTCGGAGAAATCAGCTTCAAGCTGGTTCTATGCTTTTTTTTAATTGCATGTTCAAATTTAACCGACCGATTATTCGGTCGTAATGGCCATAAATTTTTGTTTAAAAAAATGGAGCCATTTACGACCGATTAATCTGTGGTAAATGCCCTCCAGCTCTCCAATTTTTGGAGGGAAAAAGGCATTTACCGACAGATTAATCGGTCGGTAATAAACTGACCGATTTATGATCGATCGGTGTACCGACCGATGGCCTTTCCCTCCATTTTGGTCGGATTTTAAAAAGGTCGGGATTCGGTAGGTAATCGGTCGGTAATCTTTGGATACCGACGATTGTGATTCGACACCTCTTTACCTATGATTTCGGTCGGTAACCCCTTTACTGACCGAAATGATCGGTAATGTGTCGGCCGAAGCAATTTTCTTGTGGGTATAGTGGGTTGTGCCAAAAATTGGTGAATTTGGGAATTGGTTTTTTATAATTTATAATTATCGCAAATTAATTAAATTGTTTGAAAATTCCAAAAATTGCTAAAAATGCTTAGAAAAATTTCGAATTCGTTTTTTTAGCAATGTTTAAAAATAAGTGAAAATTAATTTGAAAATTAAAATATTTTTTGGAGGGCCAATACCTAAAAGAGGTGGTCCATGTAAGGGAATCTGCATTTTTTAGGGCCTGTCAAGGTTCCTACTCTCTAGATTTTGATGTGGTTGCGTGGAGTGTTCTTTCATAGGCAACGATGAATGATTTGTTATGAGACTGTTGAAATGAAATCGAAATTTTTAGTCTTGGGCCTAGGGAATGTAATGTATTCTATATACTATCTACAGAAGCCCCCACTTTAGCTGAGTTTGCAAAGAGAGTAAAGTTCGTAAAACGAAGCCAATGTACCCGGTGCCTACAAAACAAATTGCATTATTTACTGCCCTGCGGATTGCATGTTTGCTTGCTTGCTTGTCTATGGTAAAACTTTCGTGCTTTCTGCCTGTGGTTCGATTCCAACAGGGGACTTTCGCTAACAGCTTGTCCACTCTTCGATACTTCCGTTAGTAACTTCCTGGGAAACTTCTATCTTAATGTCCCACTCCGATTGCCCTCTGTAGGACTCACGGGGGAATAACTGCGGTGTCCATGTCAGTGCTTCACGGTTTGGACTCCTTTGGGAAGATGAATTGGTGTCTTGTATCGATGCTTCCGTTTGGACTTGGTGCTTTCCTTGACTCTATTTTATCCACTCCTCGCTAGTTGTCCGGAAGATTAACAAAAGGGTAAAGCAGCGTATAGCCACGATCGCGTATAGCAAATTCTTCTTGCTGTGCGCAAGCATGATCCTATTGTATCCAATCTCGGCTAGTCGTCCTCCAGGAGAAATAAATAGAGGTAACGTAGCGTATAACCACAATTGTATAGCAATGTCTTTTGTAAATGTTTGCATTGCGTATACACAACGGGCTAACGCGTAGCCCTTGCGAGGATTATGCAACCTCGACTGGAGAATGTGCGCTTTGACTTTGACCTGCTTTCGATCTTCACTTGATCGTTGCTATTGCATCGTTGTAACTTTACATTCGCTTACAGCTTGTCGTAGCTCCGTAGGTGCATTTTTGTAGCAATTCGATGACTTTTGGGCCCATTTGCTTGCTTAGTGTGGGATTATGGCGTATGTGCGAATGTATACACCTTCTTGAAATCCTTGTTGTATATAGAATTTGCGAATGGAATTGTGCACTCYGTTAGGCATGTATATTCACTGGGGTGAAGAAGTGCTCTTTCTCGCCCTTCAATTTCTTGCCGATTATTCCGATTGTTCCGATTGCTAGGAAATTGTGCATTTCCTTCGACCATGGTTGTGTTGATAGCTGTAAGCCCCCAAAGGGCCCTTTGTTTATATGCGAGATGCCCATTTTTTGCCGTTATGCTATCTGTTTGTTTTCTAAATCGTTGCTTTATTCTGCTTGTAGCATGCCTATCAGAAGAGGAAAACAGGTGTGCAATTCCCGCCAAAGGTGGAGGGTGACTTATTAGGACAACTCTAAGTTGTGTTGCTTCCCCGATTACCACATTTTTGTTCGTCCGAGGAATGGACAGTTATGTTGCTTTCACTTGTCTAGTTACCTTTTGTTTTGTCTTGTTCGCTAACTTTCGTGTCATCCCTTGTGTAGAGTGACTACCGTACCCGGACGTATAGGACATCTCATACAGTTGGTGATYTCTTCTGTAGGGAGTTCTTTGAGCGTCGTGGAGGAGTATGGGATATCCTCAAACGATGCTGCTTTCAAGATTTCATTCTCAACCTGACTAAGYAGTCATATTCGCCTGCTCTCAAGATSCCGATGTTCGGCTTKATGGAGTGGTTTTGGGATACCACGAACACCTTTCACTTCCTGTGGGGGGGAAATGGCTATGACACCTTATGAATTTGCTATGCTGACAGGGCTTGCTTTCAATGACAAGCTTGTCCCTCTAGATAACGAGATCAAGCTTTTTGAGCCTCGTTTGAATGAGTGGTTGTGTTCGATTGCTTATCGTATGCGAGCCGAGAGTGTGAACAATAAGGCGTCGCAAAGCGTGGTCCTGGAGGGTCTGGATCTGGCAGGCACTATTGATGAGCAG
>SNQN01009871.1:3715-23806 GCA_008642245.1 Bassia scoparia
ATCAATTGTTAAAGGAGGAATTTTGTAGCCTTTCAGGTAATGGAAGATAAGAACAGGAAGGAAAAAGAAGAGCTTATTCAATGTTTAATGTCAGGAGAACCAGATTCCAAGGTTTCTCCTTTGTCTCAGGTATGTTAGTTCTATAAAACACTTCATAATGCGAGTTTATGAATAATCTTGTAGTGTAATCATATAGCATATGAAACCCCTTCATCATTGATCTAAGGCGGGTGACGTATCTAGGATTTTTATTCCATGGGTTCGAATTCTATGCACAAGAGAATTTTATTCACGATTTTGTATTTTTTTACTATTCACACAATAGGAATTTTCGTTTTTTCAAATCCACTATGGGTTTGCCGACGAACCCATAGTGGATACGCCGCTGGTATGTAACTCGAACTTTTCATTCCACATAACACGTGTCGTATCTACCATACCATGGTCCATGGGTGTGATAATGAACACTAATAATTGAGCTAAGAGTTCGGAATTTTATTGTAATATAATCGAGTCTAACACATGGAAATACATACCCATATGATTGCTAGAAGTTAAGTATGTATATGCATGATACATGGATTTAAATTTGAGTTGCTCTGTTACGAATTGTTTATGACAAAAGAAATGATTTGTGAGATTAATTTGTATGTGTATTTATTGCAGGAAACACTTCTTGTATGGGGTGATCATGACAACTTCTTCCCAGCTGACGACTTAGGTGTGCAGCTTCAAAGGTGTGTGTGAGATTCATTTGATTATACATACATACATAAACTTGTATCGATTGAATACGACTCTATGATTCTACGATTACAAGCAATTCAATAAGTTGCGCGCTTTTTAACAGGATGGTCTTCAAAATAAAAATGCTAATTAATTGTGGAATTCTGAATGGAAATATTTTGCAGGATATTTGGGGATAAAGCAAGATTAACGATAATCAAAGAAACCGGTCATGCAGTGAACATCGATGCCCCAAAGGAACTTAACAACCTGATCAAATCTTTCGTNTTTGATATCAATTGTTAAAGGAGGAATTTTGTAGCCTTTCAGGTAATGGAAGATAAGAACAGGAAGGAAAAAGAAGAGCTTATTCAATGTTTAATGTCAGGCGAACCAGATTCCAAGGTTTCTCCTTTGTCTCAGGTATGTTAGTTCTATAAAACACTTCATAATGCGAGTATATGAATAATCTTATAGTGTAATCATATAGTATATGAAACCCTTCATCATTGATCTGAGGCGGGTGACGTATCTAGGATTTTTATTTCATGGGTTCGAATTCTATGCACAAGAGAATTTTATTCACGATTTTGTATTTTTTTTACTATTTACACAATAGAAATTTTCATTTTTTCAAATCCACTATGGGTTTGCCGACGAAATCATAGTGGATACGCCGCTGGTATGTAGCTCGAACTTTTCATTCACATGACACGTGTCGTATCTACCATACCATGGTCCATGGGTGTGATTATGAACACTAATAATTGGGCTAAGAGTTTGGAATTTTATTGTAATATAATCGAGTCTAACACATGGAATTGAAATACATACCCATATGATTGCTAGAAGTTAAGTATGTATATGTATGATACATGGATTTAAATTTGAGTTGCTCTGTTATGAATTGTTTAAGACAAAAGAAATGATGTGCGAGATTAATTTGTATGTGTATTTATTGCAGGAAACACTTCTTGTATGGGGTGATCATGACAACTTCTTCCCTGCTGACGACTTAGGTGTGCAGCTTCAAAGGTGTGTGTGAGATTCATTTGATTATACATACATACATACATACATACATAAACTTGTATTGATTGAATACGACTCTATGATTCTACGATTACAAGAAATTTAATAAGTTGCGCGCTTTTTAACAGGATGGTCTTCAAAATAAAAATGCTAATTAATTGTGGAATTCTGAATGGAAATATTTTGCAGGATATTGGGGGATAAAGCAAGATTAACGATAATCAAAGAAACCGGTCATGCAGTGAACATCGATGCCCCAAAGGAACTTAACAACCTGATCAAATCTTTCGTGTTCGGTCGATTTGATAAATGACTGAAAAAGATTTGATAAATTAGCCAGAGAAGTGATGAACAATTGTCTTGAATCTTGATTGATGATATTCAACTATTCAAGATGTGTTTATTCTCGGTTACATTTGAAAAAAAATCATAGATATACAAGTTGTATACGAGATGTTAAATAGTACTGCATTCCATTCCATCATTGTTAATCCTTTGCTTTTCTACTCCAAAACCAATTTTGCAACTTTTCCTTTATTTGCTACATGTAATCACGTATAGTTTTTACTTTTCACTCATAAAAGTAGGAGATCCACCCCACCATCTATGACGGGTATAATTTTTGGATCCGCTTGCCTATGTGGATGTAACTTGAAATCCATAACCCGAGCAGATATCTACAACCCCTTGAAATCCACCCACACCATCCAAATGGATATCCACGGTCCACCTATTCACCTCCAAAACATTGAAGTGGTAAATCATAGCGCAGCTTATGGGGCACGGGCCTTCTAATGCTATAAATTATTGGGCTAATCGTCTAATTAGAGCGGCCACGGGGTACGGTGTTGTGCGATCGAATTATCCCTTTAAAAGCGAAGGAAAAATTCTACAAGATCGGCATAAGACTAATATTGCTCTATGATACATAATATTGGGCTTACGAGATATGATCAGAAATGAAATTACACGCAGAAAAGTTGGAGTTGTAGATATTGCAAGTAAGTTAAGGAAACCGCTCGTGTAGATTTGGACATGTAAAACGAAGACATTAGGAGGCATATTAGGCGAGTCGTAGGTGAGGGATCTGATAGTCAATTTAAATTGTACAAATGTTTTTTCTTTATTGTTTTGTTTAATGTTTCCTCTCAATGAAACCTCCCAACTAGTTCCTCCTAATTTCGAAAGAATTTAAATTAGTCATGTTTCCTTATACACTCCCAATTCACCCCCTTTTGAGTGTATGAACCTTTAGAAAAAGGGTGTGACCCAATTATAAAGTGCCACATTGCATTACAAGCACATGAGTCAAAAAGAAATGAGCTCATGAGTATGAAAAATTACGCTATAATAATGTTTTAGAACCTAAAACAATGTTTATACTTTGTGGACATTGTTTGATATTCAATACACAAGTTCCATATGTAAGTACACTAGCGATTAAAATCGCAGCTATGAATATATACTTCCACGCCATCATTACATTTGCAGAAGTATTTTGAACAATTGTACTACTCGCAATTATAGGAGACACTATGAAACACGATAGTTATTTTGGGACCTGAAGTTTTAAAGGTTTCAAAATCTTTGAATTCGGAAACTCCTACACTAGGAAACTTTAATTTGTTTGTTGTAAGGATAATGTCAACATCTCCTAGAATATTGTGTGTTGTTGACATTAGCTGTAGTTGTTATGTTTCCTTTATTATAGCAACATTTAACTCTACGGTTCTTTAGTTTAGCAACTGACCTTAGGCTTCTGAACTGTATATATACAATAGTTGTTTCTTAATAAAATTCACTCAGAAAAATTATTCTTCCTATATCTTATTATGGTATCAAGCCAATATCGTGACCACTGTGACTAATTTACTGTCGCTACCGCTTGTGAGCCCACAAATATTATGCTTGTTTCTCTTAAATATTTTGGTCCTCTGTCTATCATCATTCACTTGGCTTCTTTCTTAATCTGAACTTGTACGATTACATTGCTACTACTGTGACTGATTAGACTACATTCACTATTCCGCTCATCTCTTCTGTTGATGTCTCTGCCTCCGCTGCTATCTTTCTTCACCTCGGCATCTCCTCTCATCTCCGCCTAGTCCTCCTCTTCTCCGGCTGCCTCTTCTACTCCGATCTCTCATCAGCCCCCACGGTCTCATCCTATGACTACCGGCTCAAAATAATAATCCTAATCGTTGGCCTGAGAAGTGTTGCCTTTAGCACCGTGTTACTCTCTCTTGTCCAAAATTGGGTTTGGTCTCTCGACCCACACATTTGCGGGGATGTTAAGGTAATGTCAACATCTCCTAGAATATTGGTTTTTTTGACATTAGCTGTAGTTGTTATGTTTTCTTTATTATAGCAACATTTAGCTCTACGGTTTCCTTTAGTTTAGCAACTGACCTTAGGCTTCTGAACTGATAATATACAATAGTTGTTTCTTAATAAAATTCACTCAAAAATTATATTCTTCCTATAATCTTATATTGTTCTATCATTTCCATCTCTACATTTTTATGCATCCAAATAATAATTATTTTTTTTATTTGTTTATCTCTTAAAATTTAAGCCATTTTAAGATATTTGCTTGTTTTAAAGACAATTTGACAAATTTCTTCTTCAAATTTTTAAAAGTATTTTATTTTAAACATTTACTCGTTTTCTTATCTTCTAATTGTTTGGCACTTCCCCGTTTCTATTTTTTTTTAAAAAAATATAAACTTTTCTGTGGTACCTAGCAGAGACATGACATTTAGTCCATTCGTAAAAAGAGCACAAGATATTTGTACACTATACGTTATATAGTCTGTTAGTGTCCAAACTCCAGATACCAATTTTAATTAATTTTATATTGACATTCTTTTGTACGCATGATGCACAATTGTGCACCAAAAAAAAAAATGTAGGATTCAAAAAGGGTCACTAAGACACTCACTATGCCACACAATCAAAACAATCAATCAATTATCTAATCAAACAATTCAAAGCATCACAAAACACAGAAGGTATTGTATGCATCAGATGTACAATAAATTTATTGTGTATCAAGCATATAGCGACTCTTTATATCAATATAGTGACCCTTTATATCAATATAGTGACCCTTTATATCAATATAGTGACTCATTTCACTTTACATCAATATAGTGATAAAAAATAAGGGTCATTATATTGATAAAAAAGTTACTATATTAACTAAAAGGGTCACTATAATCTGATGTACATTTAATTTATTGTGCATCCGATGTACCTAATACTTTGTCCACAACACAAATAAACCAAATAAAATCGACAATATAGCAGTACCTATATAGGTGGGAAGCTGTTTACAACATTATCCAAACAATTTATTTATTTTAAGGAACGAATTACAAATGTACAAGTGCAAATTAATTAAAGGACCAATGCATGGTAAGAGTTGTACAAGACAAGATCATCACTGGCCTAAATGCCAAAATTATTGTGCAAATACAAAACARATAGTTGATCTTATCGACGTACTGCCAATAATGCCACTTTGCCCTCATGCATATAACTAACTCAGTAACAATGCATGCAAATGTATTAATTAATTAATTAATTAATGTATTATTGTGCATGCATTTAACTTAATTAATTATATTCATCATTCTATATAAGTAGTATTCTTTCCTACAATAATCAAACTATCAAACACACTTTCTCTCATTCCCAATTCAACCAATTTCTTTAGTCATTATGTTGAGTTTCAAGGCTTGTTTTGTGGTTCTTGTTTTTGCTGTATGCTTTCAAAACCCTACTCTATCTTAAATTTATGATTAACTACTTTGTATTTAATTTCCAACTAGCTAGCTAGGGTTATGTATAACTTGTAAGCGTGCTACTAATATGTCACGTATGTTCTTGCGTTATAATTATTTATTATTGATAGAGTATATATTATATTTCCAACTAGGGTTATGTTACGTATGTTCTTGTTTATTTACTACAACTTTTTAATTGAATGTTTAATATATATTGATCGATCGAATGACCACTATGATTGCATGATAATAATTGATCAAAATACTTGTGTATAATAGGAGACAAAAATAATTAAGATAATAACTCATGATCAACAACTAGTTAGTTTAGCTCCTTATACAATTGTTGCTTGCTACAAATTTCTACTTGTATGTTAAATGTTAATCGAATAATGTCATCGATCTTCGAATTCCATATAAATCTCCAAAAATTGGAACTTTTGAAGTATGTATTATTGATGCATGTTTATGTCATTTTAATATTTATTACCAATATATATTTTCCCTAATACAATCGACTGTTTTTTTTCTTCTTCTTATAAAGTTGGTTTACGGACCAAGTAATGCAGCTGATTCACCTGCTGAATTATATTGGAAAACAAAGTTGGGCAACATCTCAATGCCTAAAGTTCTGAAAGCTAGCCTGATGCATGGTAATCAAAGCCTAAAGTTCTTCTAAGTTTTTTTTGCTCCTCATAAGAGTGCAATCAATAGTTAATCATGGATAAAAGATGCATTGAAAATTATTAGACTTTGAGTTTCTTTAAAGTATTTATCGAGAAGAAATTTATTAATGGGAAATTCTCAATGATAACCATGAGTTTTTGCTGATTTTCAATGGTAATCATGAGTTTTTTTTTTATCGCATTGATAACCAAAAAACTTTATTTAATCTCAGAAATGACTATTCACCTTTAAAATAACAAATTTTGAACTTGAAATTTGACAATTCGACCATAAATTCGTACAATTCTTGGTAATTTATTTATGCTTGCGGTAATTTACGGCTGTGATCTTCAATTTAGCTTAGGGTTCAAAATGTTGAATTTGAAGTTTCGAAATTTGTTATTTTAAAGTTTAAATGATCGTTTCCGGGATTATTACATAGTATATATACCTCATRTCATTTTATTTCTACGTACGCAATCTGATATATATATTCGAGTGCATGCAGGATCAAATGACGGAGAGGTGGGTCTAAGCCCCGAATCCAAAGTGGTTGGCGGGTATAACCCAGATGATCAATGGGGGATATATTATGCGTATGCACACAATCCAAACTCGCTACCTCACGATGGTCAAGCCATTTGGTTCACACATGATAAATTATCCACGGGGACTAAATTGAAGTTGCACTTCGATCAAATCGACACCGGAGCTAAGTTCTTGCCGTCGCACATTACCAAATCAGTGGCCATGCCGCTAACAAGTTTCAAGCGGTGCTCAACATCCTCTCGGTGAACCCTAAGTCCAAATCCGCGAATCACATCGACCAAATGTTTAAAGACTGAGGAGAAAAGGGTTGAAGGCGAGGTGAGATATTGTGCTACTTCGCTAGAGGGAATGGTGGACTACGTTGTTTCAATGAATACAAATCGACAAATGATAAGTACATCGCGGTAGCAATGAACAGGAAACGTATGTTCTTATGAACTACACGGTTCAAAAGCGAGTAAAATAGGGAGGGATGAAAGCACACTTTGTTGTGCCATCGAATGATCAATCCATATACCGTGTTTCTTTGTCACAACCTACGAAACACGGACATATACGTGTTCCTTGTTTGGTGAAGACAAAAAGCAAATGAACGCGGTTGCAGTGTGTCACAGGAGACGGACTGGAATCCTTACATGCATCCTTTAGTTTTGACACACTTACCAGGGGAAAGCCTATATGTCATTTTGTTAGCGAGATACAATAGTTTGGCTTTGAAACTAATATTTCATGTTGTTTGTTAACTAGTAACTAGTAACTAGTAACGAGGTGATTAGTCAGCTAATTTGTATGTTTCAGTGTTTGTTTGCTTGGGAAATAAGCTGAGTATGTTTTTCAATTATATTCGAGTAGTGTGAAGTCTTTTATTGTAGACTATGAAATTAAATCAACCATGTAGTCTTTTGTTTAATGAGAGCATGTCTGTTAGTGTATTGAATTGCATTGAAAATTTAAATGATGAGGTTTCTCTGCAAATATTGTAAAATAGAATACTCTGGATATAAAACTCTGCTTAAATAAGTCGAGGCTAAGCACGCTTTCATAAATTAAAATCTAATAAAATGAGCGAGCATAATAGCGGGATTAGAATCTCGATCCCATGTCATCTATAATCGAGAGAAAAGTTCTAACCAATTGAACTATTCTTCACTCTTCTTCATTGTAATTATCAGACAAATTTGTCAAAACCACATTTTCTAATGAATTTGTCTAAAATCACCTTTTGTAAGCTTAAGCCTTGTTGATCGGGAAATAAAAACTGTGCATTTGTATCAAAAGGATGTATACAATAGAGCGTGCTTGCTTGGATCAGCAATAAATCTAAGCTTGATTGGAATAAGATTGATTTAGAGTATCTCTTGAGCCATGATTGAATATATATATATGGAATTTCTTTGAAAAAATGAAAATAAGGTAGAGAAAGAAGAAATAAATTCAGTCAAAAGCAGGATAGAAATTGGATTTTTTGTATAATACCACCTTTTAGTTACCACTTTTTTTATATATATTTTTTTTATTATTTCCACCTTTGTTATATTCTTATAGACAATATTATAGGTAATCGAAGTCACAATAATTTACTTCAGATTATAGTGACCCTTTTGGTAATATAGTAACTCTTTTTATCAATATAGTGACCCTTATTTTTATCACTATATTGATGTAAAGTAAAATGAGTCACTATATTGATATAAAGGGTCACTATTTGTTGATCACAATAAATTTATTGTACATCTGATGCATACAATACCTTCTGTTCTTTAAAACTTCCACCTCTTAATTTTTCGTTAAAATTCTGTAATGTATGGGTTATTTTCGTAATTTTGCTATCATTTTATAGTTAACTCACTCCTTCTCCCTCAACTACCCACGACATTCATCAACACACCTCAACACATCTCTTCTCATCTCTTCTTGTTCTTCAAGTTTGATTCACGCTCAAACACTCCTTCAAGTTTGATTCATCCTTTAAAAGAAGCCCTTTAAACTACAGCATCCATCATCGAAGCAATCAATAATAGATGATCCAAGAGGCGTTCAACTCAAAATGAAGGCAATGGCTATTATGAGATATATCTTAACTTAATTTTATTATCATAATTATTGTTGTATAATGTTTGTTACAGGTTTAACAACCCCTTGAGATTGCTGACTATATAAAGTCTCTCTCTCTTATTGTAGTGTTGATTTTTCTATTCTTTAATAACACAATAGCTTTTTATTTTCTCTCTCTAAGCTAATACTGCAATCTGGAATAATCAATTAATCAACACCATTGTTGATCTTTCAAGTTCATATGTATCAGTGCCATTCTCAACTGAGATTGTGTTGTCATTTCTTGCATTATCACTCTGAAATTGCGAATTGTTCTGTTTTTTGTTGCAATTTGCGATTGCGTTTCCTTAATTGCAATTTGCGATTGCGATTGTTCTGTTTTCATAGCTATCGATGAATCTCAGGTACCATTATATCTCGTTTCCTTTTGATTTAAATTCTGCAGTTCAAACCAAGTATAGTTGTGAAATGATTCTGGTTTAAAATTGATTCTGCAGTTTCCTTTTAGTTCTTCAACAAATTGATTCTGGTTTATAAATTGTGTTTGTGAAACAAAGATCCATCTTAGGGTTTGAGAAGCGTAAATTTAAGGAAGAATCAATGATATGAGAATTGGGATGAATGAAGAAAGAGATGGAGTGGAATGCACGAAGAGAGAGGAGACAGAGGGAAAGATGCATGGATGAACACAAATCCGCTTCTGTTAATGTTAATCAAACTACAAAAATTAATTATTGTAAATTTGGGTTGTATTTTGTTCTTCGTCTTCACCGCATTCATCTTCAATTTCGAGACTTTGCTGACGAGCTACAGAGGAAGAAGAAGAGGAGATAGGCTGACGATGATGGAGTAAAGCAGAGGGAGGGAAGATGTATCGGGGTCAAAGGGAAAATTAGGTTGACTTCAATAATAAAACAAAGTGGACCCACAAGTTAACAATTCTGTTAACTAATCCGTAAGAGGTGGAAAATTTAGAAAATGGAAGTATAAGGTGGGAATTTAAAAAAAAAACAAAAGGTGAGAATTTTTAAAAAGTGTAACTAAAAGGTGTATTATACAAAAAATCCTAGAAAATTATAAAATACGAAGTGCAATTTGAGCAAAAGATTATGTATAGCAGGTAAAGAAAATGTATAATGAATGTGAATTGTGTTTAACTAGGAACTAATGAGAGAAAATAATCGATTGACAATACAGCAATTGTACGGCCTGCGGGGATGGCTTTCAACCCAGAGTGGCCCGAGGGGATGTCCGGTTGTACAATCTCGTGCCAGTTCATTTAAATAGGTATTGCTTGGACCCTAGGACCCCTAAAATTACATGAACCTCCCCTTCTAAACATTTATACAGAGTAAAAAATAAAACCCAGCTTCATGCTTTCATTTTCCACTCTTCAAATAAATCCTCAAACTTATATTCTCTCTCCTAAGATTCATTTTTCCCAAAATTTCAGAAAGAATTTTCTCTCCTAATTCCTATCATTTGAATATATTGAATTCATACTTCAAATTTCTTGAAATTTAGGTTAAAGATGATCAACTAGAGATGATGATGAAATAATCCAGCAAGGATGAAGATCATGATGTTGAATATCATGCAAGGATGAAATTCGTGATGTTGAAGATCATGCAATAGAGATGAATAATGTTGAAAAACGAGTGAGTTTCAATGTTCAACTTATTGTATTATGTTTTTGAATATTTGTTATTGCACATTTGTTATTTAATTTGATACTGAAGATTTGTGATTATGATAATTATATTTGTAATTTGTTATTTAAATTGTATGAGTTTTATGAGTAGTTTACGCAATCCTTTTTAATTTCAATTTCCAGTAGCTAATGTTCAATTTACAAGTAGAATATTCAACGTCTTGTATTCAATATTCAATTTTAATTTTATTTACCAGTATGAATATTCAATTTAAAATCACAATCTTCAATATTTCGTGTGAAATATTCAACTTATACATTGTTCATTTGTAAAGTTCATTGTTAAATATTCAAATTCATTCATCAATCTTCAAGTTTTGAATGCAATATCAGCTTATTTCTATCAAATTTCAATTCATTTTAACACTTGAACATTTGTTTCTATTATTTGAACATTTGTCTTAAGTATTGAACATTAATTAGCTACTGTTATTTTGCGTAGGTTGTGTTTCGTTTTGCGAGGCAGAGCAAAGTGGTTACTGAATGTTACTGTTAATAGTGATGAAGAGGTCTTTTAAATTGTATAATGATTATGCATTAAGATTGTTTTAGTGTTAGGAGATGGTATAAAAGGCCTCGTGCAGATCGCAGTTGGAATATGAGGAAATTTCTATAGTAAATACCGCTGATATAAAAAAATGTAAATTGATGTTCATTTTGTTCATACAAAGTAAAACTTCAGTGTTAAATATTCAATTTTCAATAATCAATGTTCAACGTTTTGAATGAAATATTCATATATTTTTTGGTATTCTAGCATGGTTCTCAAATATAATTGTTCAACCAATAATTGATAAATAATTTGAAAAACAATATGTAACTTCGAAAAAAGAGACATAAAAATGTCATCCAAAATACTAATAATATTGATCTAGTGACAAGGTCAACATTAAGTTGAACATTCAATTGTATAATTCTATGTTTAATATACTAATATTCAGCTTTTATCACCAAAATTCAATGTTTTGCATTTAATATTCAACTCTGCTTAATCTTTACATCACTCCATTCTTCTACTTCTTGCATCACTCATAATTTCTTCTTGTGTTGATTACACGGATGTAATTTATATCAATTGATCACTGCGGTGTAATACGTAAGACTCTGAGCTTGACAAGAACAACATCCTGTAAAATGACCCAAAAATAAATAATCAACAGTATGTGTATAAGATAATATTGTACATGAATTATAAGTTCTAAACAATCTATCTTAATTACCTGATTAGAATTTGAGAATTGGCAAGTCCAATCTTCATGCCCATTGAATGTCTTCATATGTGCATTAAATACACACCACAATTGACATAATCCAACTTGATCTCCAACTCATAAGTACCAATTCTCTTGAATCCAATCATTCTATCAGAATTCACAAATTCTTCTGATTTGAAATAGGCAACTTTTGCAGTGAGTGCAAATACAAAGTATACAATAAAATAAGATAGAAGTAGTGTTGAATATGAATACAAAACATTGAATATTGAATACAAAACATTGAATATTTAATGCTAAACATTGAATATTGATTGGCGGGCTTGGGGTGGTTCCATCTAATTATATGATGGACCGGGGGTCCAACGAATAATTTGCCAGTTCATTTGTGAAAAAATGGAATTCTTGTTATTTTGGATAGTGTGATAGTCCGGAGTGAGTATTATATTGAAAACATGAGTAGAGGAGAAGTCACCATCAGACATCTTTTCGGATCTATGCAAACCCATATTATGTCTGTGCCAAAACACAAGTTTATTGTAGGACCTCACCAACAAGTCGACAACAAGTTTAATCTTTGATAAATTCAACAACCCAAAAAAATAGAAAAAAGACCGTTGGATAGGATGGAAATATCCAGTGATCATCCGTCAATTCGATCCACCCGCATTAATGATGGGTGAATAAATCGGAATTAAATGGATGAAAAGCAGTGGTGATTAACAAATGCAGCGCCACAGATCAGATACGGGTGAAATTTTTAACCCATGCCCGATCTATAATCCGATCCATCATCGCTTATTAATTTAATTTTTTATTTTTTATTTAAAATTGCTAAATGGCTAAGCCCAAGTGTATCCTTATTGACTTTTTTTTTGTCTAGTATTCTTATTGATTTTTTTGGTGCTAGATTCTTATTGATTTTTAATCGCAATACACAACCAACTTTCATTCATTCATTGTACTTTGTAAAGATTAATGATCTAAATCCTAAAAATTCTCTCTTTTTATGACATTTTTTTCCTGTTTTAATTATGTTTATCATCCGTTTTACTCACCTGATCCATCCATTTCACCCGTTGATGATGGATGGATTTGGATGAATGGTTGGCGGATGATGGTGATCGGGTGAGACGTTGGATGCGGTGATGGTTCAATCACGCCCCGAAATCCGATCCATTTCCATTTCAATTGGAGATTACTTTTCATAACAACATTTCTGCGGCTTCTGTTAAAACGGTCACAACTTCTTCACAAGTCACGAGATTTAATTTCTCATATCATTCATGTAAAAAAAGCCCAACAACAATATAACGAGTGAAAAACACCCACCGCTCAACCACTAACAACAAACGAATATTACGAAAACTTTTGCAAATATCTTTCTCACACGCACACACCAACCGAACCAATGTCGACGGGCGACCAAGCCGTCGCGGCAATCACGGCGCAAGTTGCCCTAGCCGGCGACGGCGCAGTCCTCGGCTTAGCCCTTGCTTACGTGGCATTCAGAAGCCTCACCAAATTCGCCTCCACGTCGTCGGCCCTCCGCAAAATTCGCGACGCGCCATCTGTCCAGGTTTCCGATCTACGGTCGTTAATCAACGATGAAACCGAKGGTGGTGATGGAAGTGGAGGAGACAGAGTGTCGGAGGTTCTGGTAGTTGTACGAGGTTCGATTGAGCCCAAGTCGGTTGTTAATGGTAGTTGGAAGAGTTTGTGGTCTGATGTTCTCGTTTCGGAAAATTCTGGTGATCGTGCTGTTGTCATTGAGCGCTCTCAAAAGGTATCTTTTTTTTTTTTTTTTTTAATTATTTGATAGTGATGATGTATCAATGTATGATTTTCTTGATGTTATGAATTTATCATTTTATGTGAGTAATTTGATGGTGTATGAAGGAGTTTTGATATGATAATTGACAATATGAGATGAATGATGGTGTATGTAGTGGATTTCCAGTTTAATTGGTCTTAAGTTAGGATTATTGAGTGGAGTGAAATGGTAAGTAGAATAGGGAATTTAGAATGGAGTGGTCTTAAAGAGCATAATTCTTTGATAAATTAGGGTTTGAAGTTGACATGGAAATTGATTGAGACTCATTTAACAGGGGAGGAAGTGGGGTATTAGGGTTTGAATTTGACATGGAAATTGATTGAGACTTATTTATGAGGGGAGGGAGTGGGGGATTGAGAGGTTAGGTTGGAGGACGGACATGGAAAATGTGAACAGGTTAACGAGTGGGAACGAAGCAATGGAAGTAGATTGAAAATGGCTGGAACAGGACGACGAACWAGGGGTTGGAGTTGGTGARAAAGTTGCTTCCATTTTGGGTTTGGACCATTTTGTTTGTGCTTAAGGCTMTTTAGAGTGCTCTGAGTGAATTAAATTAGAATTCCTTGCCCTGAGATTATTTGGAGGAAGACTTTGGTGATAAGGTCGTATCTCTTAGAATGTGTCATGTTAGTAATAATGGAGGGAGTACAAGTTGATGAGAAGAGTAATACTAAGTACAAATTATAATATGAACATGAAAATATTAGGGATCGAAAAAAACTACAGTAAATGAATGATAAATGGAGATATGTTTTCTGGTTATAACAATGTACATTGAAAATTACATTAATTTATGAAAAAGGTAATTCAATTTACTACACACTACAAATTTTATAATGCAATATCAAGATATGCACCGTAATCTTCGTTCTCCAAATCATTAATACGGAGTATATGTTTTGCATTATGGATCATTTACAATAAAAACAAAAAAATATTGACATTGTAGAAAAAACATTGTATCTTGAATGTTTCGATGAAGAGGTGAATTATTGTCTATGTTTTTTATTACTTTATATAGTGGAGTGATGAACATTATTTTTTTAACCAATCTCTATTATAAAAATTCTAATTAAAGTACTACTCTGTAATGTCCAAATTTTTTAAATTATTATAATTTGTATCAAATCATGATTAATACCTACTTAGTATATTTAATCATTATAAATCATATAAATTGTCCAATCATTAGTTATTAGTGTCTATATTAATTTGTCCTCTTTTTATTGATTGAATGTAATTGCGAAATTGACTGAGTAGAGTGATTTATTTTATTTTTTCAAAAACTATTTTATGTACTAAGGACAAAAATGTTAAACTTTATAGGGGGACTCCATTGCTCCCCTTGCTTATATAATTAGAGATTCATATTAATAGTATTTACTATTATTTTCTATTGGTAGAATTTTCGATTCTACGATCCGATTATGATCTGACTCTGCCATTCAATCGATCCAAAGTAAGTAGGATCTCGAATCGTTATAAACTTTGTGCTATGATTGAAGAAACTCAACTTATTATTTGGCCTTAAAGTTATAAACTGATGACCGGATTTTCCTCAAGCAACGATGATTATCGTTCTTCAGGGTTTAAAATGAAAATAATTATAAATAATAATTAAAATTATATTGACGCAAGTATTTTATGAGGGATAGATATGATAAGAATTAATAAGTGATTTAATTGAGAGGGCGAGGATAGAAAAAGTGGATTAAAGTTTTTCTCCCGTCCTAGAAGATTGAGATTAATGAATTTTTATTTTCTTTAAAAAAAAGTGATTGTACCATGTTTTGAATCGATTGGAGTACGAAATTAAGGTAACTTACCAAACTGTTAAATTACTTCTAATTAATATCTTATTTACCCTTTACCCGTTGGTTAAATTTTTTTCATTTACTAACCGCGCATTTGGTAGTGACAATATTTAGTGTTGGTTATTAGGGGTGTTAATGAGTCAAAACTAAAAGTACGAAATACTCCGTATTTGTTAACTAGCCATGGCCAAAGCCCACTCCAACCAATATCAAGTTACTAATACGAAGTATTAAGATGCGAATAGGAAGCGTCTGGTGAAAATGGAATTCTTATTTGACCAACTATTACTGCGTGTGCCTGGAAAAGAAACAGCATATTCAATAAATCAGCTGTCAATTTCACTGCATATAGACTAATTTCAGAAGGGATGGTTTTATACATTTTAATGTGCCATTAAAGCTATTGTCAAAACCAGCTGTAACTCAGGGCTACCAGGAACAGTTTTTTTTTATATATCCAAACAGACTTAGCGGTATAGCAAAGATGAAAAACCGAGCTTAAGCAATCAAAAATCCGTGACTGAACCTCTGATAGATCTGCCAGGCAAAACAGGACCACTTTTGGCCGCTTAAATCTCTCTCAACACAATTATGCACATCTTTGACAACAAACCAAGTGCCCACACGGTACAAATGCAGACCGTCCGTCTCCTCATCAGCATGATTACACACATTTTCCATCAGGAATGTCTCCTACTTCTTCCTCTTTATTTACATCCTCGACACTGTTTTTGCTTACTATTCAGCATCAGCAGTACAAGTGCAAGCTTGGTACTCCTTTGTGCCCTCCCTTTTGCTCCCAGCCATTGCTTCACTTATTCCAGTTTCTAACCAAGATAAAAAAGCAAACAAAACAAAAATAAGGCTGTAACAAAGCCTTAACATTTTCCAGGGATACCAGCGCGTAAATAGCAGAAGAAGTTAAAAAGGACCCTGATGTTGCTACTCGTAAGATTTGTCCAATAACCTGGGAACCTATGTCTTGAAAGTAGTGAGAAAGAGGCTAGTAGGGCACAACATCAATGATTATTTTCTTCTTGTTCTCTATAGCATTTCAAATGGCACGGAGTAAATAAGCCAGGGAAGCCATATTATCAGTCATGACATCTATTGACGGATTCACTATATGGTCTATAAGAGTTGTGAAAAGAAGAAGCAAAACGAGAGACCAACACCGAACCAAGGAAACATAAACAGGTTACTTTCCTGTTATCTATTAAAAAAAATAAAGACCAAAAAAGAAAACACTTCATAGTATATTTCATGGCTTCATGCCTAGGCAAAATTAGCATCAGTAGTTTTATGATTAAGTTTCTTGTTTTAAACGAAAATGCATTGTTTTAGTTTGTTAATCATGCCATGCCTCCTAGAGTATAACAGGTAATGCCAAGAATCTGTAATATACTTTCACTGAAATGGGAGTTGGGGAAAAAGGAATCAACATTATTTCTCCATCTGTTTCTAACCAGAAAAGGACAGGGAAAAAGTTAAAACAGCGAAACCAAAGGATCCAGTGGTATTACATTGTGCTACGTTCGCGTCAAAAAAAAAAAAAAAAAAAAAAAAAATCATTTGCTAGTTGATCACACAAATCCATTAATTTAATCCAACATATATCAATGCCAAAGATGCGATATTGTAAATTAAGAATGCAAAACTATAAAAATATTACCTAAAAACTGCATTAAGCAAAGTATTCCAATGACACTGAACAACAAAATACCCACTCCATAGTAAGATCTATCGGACCTTGGAAGAGAGTTCAATACCATCTGATCCTTGGTCAACTCAGGGACCTGCAGGATATACAGGTAACAAGTAAGAAAGATATCTAATCAAAGCAAATACAACTAAATCCGAATTCCTCTTCACACTGTGGACGATTGGCACAGAATTTAAGGTTGGTGTAACTTAAATCCCTCAGTCTCATATTACTTTGCAACATATGCCACTCTTTGGCGACAGCAATTAGGTCAAATGTTGCCAAAGGATAAGAAACAAGTAGAATTTGTTATTTAAATGTAAATGTGTAGAGAGAGCAGAGAAGATAGAAGAGAGAGAGAATGAGAATTTCAGTGTTCACTTAAATGGAAAGTGTAAACAAAGTTGGCCGGGCTCTGGGCGAAAGATAGAAGTTATTGAAATTAAAACAAAAAACACGTAAAATGATTGGCCGATACAGAAAGTAGGAAGATCACTGCTTTGACTATCTCAGAACCCCATTTTTTGAAGAAACAGGTACCAACGTTGGCTGTACCTCCTTTCCAAAGAGGAAGAACTGTTCTCCACTCAAGTAGCGCCAAACCTTCAAACGGCAAAACACATATCATAAATAAATTTAAATAAAATTAAATAAAGAGATTATTGATTGTGTATAGGGAACAAATGTAGCAGAAGTTGTAGGGGATGAGTTAAAGAAGATTTAATTTATGATCAAGCAAGTAGCCAAGCAGAAAAAAAAGCTCAGCAGGTTTCATGTACCGGTACAGGCCTCGAAGAACGTTATAGGGGGAACTGGAATTGGTTCGCATTATGCGGTAGACTGTTGTCAAAGGGCATGCATGTTTTGACCATCCCAGATCGACCACAACATGAATTAGAATGAGGCTGTGACGATGATCAAAAGAACAAAAGGAACTGATAATAGAAAATTAGAAAAATATGATGTTACGAGTTAGCCAGGATGAAACTCCTAAGTACAGTCAATGAACTCCAAACAAATTTCAGAATTCTTAAAGCAGGCTAAGCAACAAATCATTCTGTCAGAATTTCAAACATAGTCTCAACCCATCTATAAACACATTTGCCATAGATTTTAAAAGCTTTGAGACCCTATTGACATTACCATGGCATGTCCGGAGGACATTACCAGACCGGATGTCAAGGACTTCAATTTCACATTGCTGCACTCCACCAACTCCTCTCTATTCTTCTGTTTTTATTTACTTGCATCCAATAATTTAGGAGCATAGGCGGGAGGAGAAGCAACAGCAGTTAATACTATAGCAGGCATCACTGCACTCATATATTCTCCATTCCTCAATAAACATATAGGGCTTCACTAAGATTTAAGCCACAAGACACACAAGCTAGCTATTCGATAGTTTAAAATCAAGCAGAAATCCCAGAGAAAAGGTGTAGCGATAAGGCAAATCACACATCACTCGATGTCAAAAAATTTCTAAAAAATAAAATAAAATACCACACATGTCAAAACGATAATTGAAGAATAGCCGATCTCATGGAGATAGTACCTGATCCCTCCACGCTCTGGAAAAGATTTGCACGTGCATGCAGTACATCCAAAAAATCCCCTCCATTCATTGTATATACACTGCCCATCATACAAATGATAAACTTAGAGTGGCCAACACAAAAAGGAAATACATAAACCAAAAATAATCTTCATTACTCATACTGCCAACGAAAAAAATACTTAACAAGTGACGCTTTGCTTGGGTAGGCAGAAATGGCGGGAGTAGAAGAGAAGAATAAGGGCGGAATTCATCCTCCCTTGCTTAGATAATATAGGAAAGAGGGAAGGGAAGAGATTTCATTTTTCCCCACTTTTTTCGATGAAAAAGAAAATCCTTCCACTGTTTGGAAAGGGTTTTAGAGGGGAAATCTAAACTTACTTATAAGTTTGTACTCCCCCTCCTTTTCCTCCCCTTCCCACCCTTTCCCTTTAACCTTTCAATCCAAACAAATATGGAAACTCATGCTCCAACATTGAACCAAAAGTGATTATCGGAGGTCGTCCACATAATTAAGCGTAACGCCCCCACGGAAATTATCATTTTGGTTCAGGTCATAAGAACTTCATCCTCCAAGAAATCCAGCAATAATAATTACCAAACTCAAATCAGTGTTATCCATTGAGGTTCTATAGAAAGTCAACAAAGAGGCGCATTATTCTCGAAATTTGACTACAACAAAACTAAGCTAGATTATTTACACTTTCATCTTCTTCTCCTAAAATTGAAAATCAAATAATAATAATCAAAAAAAAATTAATATTCAACAGTGATCTTGCTTCCTGAGCATTCATCAGTCGTGTGCAAGCGGTGAGCCCATAGTGACTAACAAAGCATCTCCAAGGGTTTTAGAAGGGAACTTATTGGGAGCAGAGAATCGGAAGAAGGAAAAAACAGGAAAAGAGTGGAGAATCCCTTTTTTGTTGGAAGTACCAGTTGGGGTTGGGGATGAATTGGGAGAAATCAAAATTATATAAACACCTATTTTGACGACGATAAAACAAAATGGAAAAAAGAAAACAACAATCCCCTCCCTCCCTCTGTTCCATCAACTTTGTACTCCCTTGATAATTATTAATTACTAACTAACACATCTAAGAGATATGAACCTTATCACCAAACTATACCTCCAACTTCACACAAATGAATCACAGGGCGAGAATTCATTATTTAAGAAACAATCCACACTAAGGCAGTTAAACAACATTGACCACAAACGAAAAAGGTCAAACCCAAAATGGAAGCCATTTTGTCATCAACTCCTCTCCCTCTATCCATTACTCCAAACCCTGCGCCTCATCATCCTTTGCCCCAACAAACAACCCGGCCGTCGTTGAATTTGGTCGGAAGGGGTGAATCGGGGTAGTGGGTGATTGAAGAAATTCAAATTTTCATCCATTTTGATAAACAATTGAAAACACAAAAAACAATCTTTCTCCCCTTACTCT
>SNQN01009873.1:0-20000 GCA_008642245.1 Bassia scoparia
TCCTCACTTCACCCTTTTCCATCATTATTTTCTTTTATTCCTCTCTCTCTCTCTCTCTTCTCTCTCTCTCTCGTCCTCAAATATGCCTTCTACCTCTCTCCTCAATTCAACCACGATTGCACAACACATACCCAATGAATTTGTCTGCATTCATGCTTGAAATGTTTACTGAATCAAGAAGGAGCATCAAGGATCGACAACGATAGCACCCGAGATGAAGTAAAGAGTGTATAGCCAGCTCAATACTAATCTTGACAACGTCGTTTTCGACCATAGATGACGAGAGTCCGTCGATAGTAGTACGACGGCGACGGAAACTAACCCACCATGACTTGGTTGCAATCATAGTGTCTAAACTCACTGCGCCAAATAATTTCATATGATTGAATCCGTCAAAATTGTTTTTTTTTGTTGTATTTAAGACTAGCAGAATGGGTAAGGATACAATTCATGCACTACAAAAAAAACTACATCTAGAGCAACTCTTTGAGGCAACCAATTAAGGTTCCTCTAAAGTCTCTGTTAGCATCACATAAACAAGTGCCCTAAAAACATATGCTTTTCTATCTATATGTTGTGCGTGGTTGCTTTAAAGTGTTCAGTGTTAGCATGACTTGAGTTATGTGTTGCCTCTCTTAAAGCATATTTTTTTAGCGACAAGTATATTGCGGTTGCTCTAAAGGTACATTTAGCATTCACTTGAATGTTTGTTGGGCTCGAAACATATTTTTAGCAATAAGTCTATTGTGCTTGCCTCAAAAGAGAACATTGGTTAGCATCACTGATATATGGCTGCCTCTAAAACATATTCTAATCGTATATATCTTATTAATATTTGCTTGCTTTAAAAATTTCAAAAACTTCTTCATGCTACATCCATTTCAAACTGAAAAAATAGGCTCACTACAAAATAAGGCTAGTCATTTTGGAACGGCTTTTTGTGTCTATAGGGACAGCTAAAAAGCGTCCAATTTTGTCTTTAAGTCATATGAAATTGGAACGATTTAATAGTCTATATGAATTGGACACTTTTGGAGTCCAGTAATAGTGTAGACCAATTCTATTGTACTTTCATTAAATCTTGACACAAATATATATATTGTCCTAAGATTACCCTATTTTTTAAAAAGAATCCTATATATATATATATATATATAATGATGTTATGTATATGTATATGTTATAATATATAATATATATATACATATACATATCTATATAGTAATATATAATAATATATATATACCTATATATATATTATATATAATATATATATATAATATTATATAATGCTATAAATTTGAAATATTAACGGTTTTGCAAAAACAAATTATTTGAACTTTTAGTCTCTTTTATAATTCTTTGGCAAGATTTACAGTGCCCTAATACTAGTTTGGAGCAAGCTATGAGCCTATTAAGGTGAAATAGAGCAATACTTAAATAGGCCAAAGGACTTATGGTGTGCCTCTCTAACTAAATGGGCTTTTTGAGTATAATATATTTCCCTCTAAAAGATGGCATTAGGGGGAATTACAATAGTGGACGGCTAAAATGTGGCCTCAACGAATGTTTTACCAGTAATATATTGGTCTTCCTTAAAAAGGTGGCATTAGGGTGGCAACCTGTAATTGATGAACAAACTTATGGTTGCCTCTAAATGTAAGTGATTTTAGTGGCAACATGCCTTGTCTGCCTCTAAAAGGTGGTATTAGAGGCAACCTACAATTAGCGACAGAGGAATTAGATCGAGGCAACCAAAAAATCGCTTCTAAAGACCATTAGAGGCAACAATTATATATTTAGAGGCAATTTATGGTTGCCTCTATATGTAACTTTTGTTGTAGTGATGGTTGAAATTGTTTTTGCTTATTTTGTGTGAATTTTTGGTTTTTTTTTGTCTGATTTTGATGTTGCTTTTGCTTATTGTGATTTGGGGTTTTCTTAAACTGTTGTTGTTGTTTTTTTTTTTTTTTTTTTTTTTTTTTTTTTTGGGTTTTTTTTATTTTTTTTTTTTTTTTTTTTTTTTTTTTTTTTTTTTGCAATTGAGGGGTTTTCTTCAATTGTTGCTCTTTAAAGTGATGATTTTATTGGGTTTTTTGTGCAATTGAGGGGTGAGAGCACATTGGAGGAGAGAGATAGGATGGGTGCGAAGAGGATTGCGAGTAAGGGAGAGGGTGCAGTGGTGGTGCTGCTTYGTGGTGGTGGTAATGGAGGAGAGAGGAAAGAGAAAGGAAAAAGAGAAGAAAAGGAGGGTGAAGTGAGGAAGTCAGGGATTCATTAAGACATTAACTTGCACATAACTCCACTATTTTCAATAATCAACTAAAAATCCGTAAAAATTWAAATGGTACATGTAATAAAAGCGGAGGGACTAGGTAATATCACCATCAGTAAGCTTGCTCCCTTCCTACAACAAAAGTATCAGCCTAGGGAATTTAAGAATTCAAACATCGATGGCTTAAAACTCAACAAATACAATTTACTCTTACAACTTAATCCAAATTACTTGACCTTCATTTCAACACCTCAAATTTTTTATCAAGGACAATGTTATATGTAATCTTAAGGGATACATATAAAAATTAAATACAAGACTATAAATAGAAACAATTTGGGAATTCATGACAAATTCACATGTTAATCGATGTAGTTAATGCTTGAGTAGTGTCAAATATTCCCATATTTAATGTTTTATACATAGCCCTAAGGGCTGTCTCTTATACACATCTAGATGTGTATAAGAGACAGGAACACTCTCTCACTAGATCCACTCCATTGTGCACAGATCCATCCCATCGTTTTCTCAGGACTAACATCCCATCCCATAGCACTTCGGGACTTCTAGTGGTTCATTCCTATCGTCATGAATCAGAAGTAAGCTCTCATCGAAGCCAAGGGCAACAGTAAAGTGGTGCTCACCTATATCATAAGTATGGACATCCATCTCAAGGAATGTAAGGGATAATGCAAGCGCTCTCCCTAATCGACAGAAGTCCATTCTCCACTTCCATTTTGACGYCACCTTAAAGTCAYAAGGTCAWATTTTCTTCAGTCGAGGCATATAACGGTTCCACTGATRTAGACGATCGCTTGGAAATGTCCAATCACCTTATGMTGACCACCCAAACTGATGATGCAACTTGGTGCAAATACTTTCCAGTCACCCTCAAGGGGATGACACAGAGATGGTTTAGTGGCTTGCCTTTAGGTTCTATTCACAATTTTTCAGAACTTTCTATTATCTTTACTCATCATATCATGGCAAATCGTCAAGAAAGAAAGTGTAGTATTCACTTGGGTACGATCCAGCAACGTAGAAATGAAAGTTTGCGAAGTTATGTCAAGCAATTCAACAATGAGACTTTGCAAATAATCCTTAGCTTGACAAATTAAGTGATTCTAGACAATTTCTATCGTGGGCTAAGATTTGATAGTACTTTCAAATTTGATATGATTCGAAAGAATTGCCAAGACTACCTCAATGAAATTCTCTGGGAGGTCAAGGCTTACATTCACGCGGAAGAGATATGCTCAGTCCACAAGCTAAGGAAAGAGAAGTACCATATTCCTCAAAACCCTAATACAATCACAATTAAGGATATCAAAGTGGTGGAAATGATAGAAAAAGGCTGGGGACCTGGAACATAGAGGAAGATGAATCACACAAAAAAGGGAAGGGTTGAAAGAAAAGAAAGTTCAGCTACACCCCAATAGTGGAATACACCAAGAACCTAGTCCAAGTTTACAAAGAGGTCAGCAGGGATGTGACCATAGAAGACCCTCCCCCGATCAAAATCGAACTTGATTCAAGAGATAAGTCCAAATATTGCAAGTATCACAAGGAGGTTGGACATGTCACAGATGATTGTTTCACCTTGCAAAGAACTTTGGATCGCTTAGCACACCAAGGCAAGGTGAAGAAGCATTTGATAAAACGATTTCTGAAGGAGTCTACATCCAACGATGATGCCCCAAGCGAAGAACATTCTGACTCTGGAGTAGTTCACATGATTTCTGGAGGATTCGCAACAGGAGGTCRAATTGCCAAGGGCCAAAAGGACTATGTGGGAAATTTCCAACAAGTGATGGTCATGGACAAGGAAGAAGGGGATGAATTTCCCGACATTCTAATTTGCGAGAAGGATCACGTGGAGGTAAGCACCCCCTATGATGATCCTCTCATAGTTGAAATGAAGGTGACGGATAAACGAGTCCGCCGAATTTTCATAGACACGAGAAYCTCKTTCGACATCATAAGCTTCAAATGCCTTCAGAAATTGAAGTACAATAACGATGATCTTGTTCCTTGCCACAATCCTATCATTGGTTTTGGAGGTGAAATCATGCAACTAGTTGGCACCATGGTCTTGTGATGGGGATTTATAAGCAAGATGCTCAAAAATCCCTCGAATACCACGAATTAAGGACGAATTGTTGATATTTCCCAAAGGATGAGAATAAAACAAATGAAAATAACTTCAAACTCCCGGACCAACCACAGAATTTGAAGGATCTTAACTCACAAAGTGGAACCAGCTCCAAAGAAGCAACCGACAATTGTAGCTAATCAAGTGAATTTTCCGGACCACCACAAAACTACAAGGTTTCTTCTAAATAACAAAGAGGATTTTTTGACCAAATAAACTGATCTTTTATTAAAATATCGGACCTATTAATAACACAAAATAGTATCTTAAACATAGACAAATTAAGAATATTAATGAAAGCTATAATCTTATCCACTAAATTATTCTAACTAATATTATATACTTGTAGGGCTTTCGCCCCGCTCTTAGGGGGGCGTGACTCTCAGCTTCCAGTGTCATGGAATTGAGCCTAGGAATCCCGCACGTAGATGCGTTGGGGTGTGTTGTCGAATTGAGGGGATCGCCACCCGTGCCTATAATAGGTTATTCACGGACGCCATACATTGTGCCTAAACTAGTGCCCCACACATAGGATCCCAGTAACCAAAGTGTGGGTTTCGGGGGCACAATGGTACGCAATCAGATTTTGTAACCCACTCGCCCGCATCGTAAGCGCGCTCTAATCGGATCTCATTGTAGCTCCATGAGTCACTGAATTGAATTTCAAAGAAAAACTTAATCGACTTTGACTTTGAAAGCGCAACTAATGTATAGGTGGGTTTGCTATTATTCAAACCAGACTTCTACAATGGACAATGACAATCACTTGATTGTTAGTCAATATTAATAAGGTGCTTAGAACCGGTCGTTCATGATTATCCTGACTTTAATGTGACAAGCGGATTAAATTCCGGTCTTGTTTAAGCAATATATACACAGTGTGATAGAAAATATATATAATCAAGACATGAAAACAAAGGTTAGTGAGCATAATTGTATACATGTGTGTCTTCTCACCTTGTCACTGCAAATAATCAAATTGTTAGAGTAAAACTTAAAGGAATCGTCCTTTCGATTGAATTGCCTTATTTTGCTTGTTGATATCGAACAAATCGATGCTTTTGAATTAAAAACGAATGTGTTAAGAATATTTGAGAGAGAGAGAGAGTCGACGTGTCTCGGGAATGCGGCGTCTGTGAAGTGTGTGTGAAAATGTCGTTGTCGTCGGACTTGAGCAAGGCAAGCAAGTATTTAATAGGCCGAGGGGAAAAACGAGGAAGGAAAACCTGCGTTATATACGCTACAAGGAGCGTATATAACGCTGCCTTCCTGCGTATATACCCCTAAGTAGCGTATATCGCTGCAAAGTTGCCATAAAATTTTGGAAGCAAGCTGCGTATATACGCTGTCTATGGAGCGTATATACGCTCCTGATCCAGCGTATATATGCTCATTTCTTCTGCGAATATAGCCAATGGTTGAGGGCTTTTTTGCGTTATATTTTCCAAAACCTCGAAATATTCTTGATTTCTCCGATTTTATTCGTGATTTCCTTGATTCGACGCACTCTAGAGACCTTGCTCTCCAAGCAAGGAGTTCTAGAATGTTCTAGGAAGGTTCCACCGTATTTCCGGAGTATTGTTCTAATTATTCATTCAGTATTTTGCTGGCGTATTCTGGTATTTAAACATTGCAAAATTCATAGAATCATAGATAGAATCAGAAAAAATTGAAAAATATACTGGCGGATTCAGAAAATGTGACGAACATGATGGAACAAAAAAGCATGAGAATCAGCCAGCGTAACTTGTTTGAAACCTTTGAGTTTATCGAGAAACCGAAAGAAATATTTTTGCCTTGTATTTGACCTTTGCTCAATAATTCCGAGTACGACCTCACGTGTTTCCAACTTTTGTGAGTTCAAAAGCATCTTTTCTCGAGTCGAAAACAATCGCGAGAACGCGGTACGTTTCATCACAGATTACTATTTGGGGAGACATTTTCAGGTGTTACAATACTAAAATATCCGTAATAATATCTAGTTAAAACTAACCCTAACCGAAATCTAGATATTTATCCTAACAATCAGAATAATATCTAACTAACTAACAAATATCCTAACAAAATAATACTAATAATATCTTAACAAATATTGACAATAATAGATAAAATATAGCTATAATAATGATCTAATCCCTATCCAGATCATTCTCCCCTTTTTGAAAACAAAACTTGTCCAAGTTTGGTGTGCGAGCCATGCAACCATCCATATGCGACATTCCTGTAGTAAGGTGACGTAAAAAATTATAGATTTCTGAACATGTGCTCCAACAACAATATTAATGGACGAGTTGTATTTTGAAGTGGCGGCTTCCAGATATAATCCAACGAACCCTCTTCCTTGTTCTTTAAAAGATTTTCTCATCTCTCAAAGACTCGAACTTGATAAGTTTCAATTTTGTAGATCCACCTTTTTTTTCATGGTGTAATTAATATGAACGATCGATTCTCCATTGAAATGTTCATTGTGCGCATCAATACTAACTTGTAGATACTTGTAGATGTTTAAAGTTTCACAACTTATCCATATCTTTGCCACTTTCTTCATCAACACATGTATATCTTGGATTTGTTCATCATGTGAATGTGTAGGGAATTCCTTTACTTGTGCAACCATTTGTCCTAATTCCTCTAGCATGTTTTTGATCTTAGCGAACTCTTCTTGGAGTTTCCTTTGGTATTGAGCATATCTTCTTGGGATTTAACAAATTGCTCTCGTAGTGTTGTTCAAATTCATCCGGATTCAAAAACAACATGCCGTAGTTTTTCTTTCAATTTACTCCTCTTCTTATCTGTGGTTTACCCTCTATGTTCACGACGATTGAAAATTCTCCCCACCATATTTAGCATACCGAGTAAAAAATTTGTATGATGCGTAAAACTCGCATCAACTACGTCAAGATGCGTATAAAGAAATAAAATCAACCTCTGTAATCGCACTTTAAAATCCAGTTTTTGGATAACCCTTCAAAATTATCAAATCGACCTCTACCATGTTCCATAAATTGTAGGAATGTCATAACCATTGGATTTACAATGTTACTTTCCATGATTTATTGAACATGAATTTTCTAAAAAACCCTAGCAAGAATTCAAAGAAAGAAACTAGACATGTTGCAACCAAAACAGCTTTTTCTGTCGAATCAAAGACACATACCAATCAACTCCGTTTAGGCTGAATTTTTAACAGATGTTCCTATGTTATCCTCAACATCACCAAACTTTTGTTGCACAAATTCAAAGCCAATCGATCACAATTTAATTTTTACCACAGACTGCGCAAAACTGTTTGAATCTGATCACTTTGTAAAAAAGATCTCAAAAAAATAGCAAACGATCTTGAAGAAATTCTCAATTTTTAACAGGTAAAAACTAGACAAAAAGTTATCAAATTTCAAAACACGAATCACCTGAAAAGCTAGAGACGAGTGAGAAGGAAGCCTTGCAAAGTTGTGTAAAAATCTGGAAAATTGCAGAACAATCTGGAAATTTGCAAATCAAAACCTTTTGGACTTTGGATCGAATAACCGAGGCTCTGATACAATTTGATGTGGATTTATAAGCAGATGCTCACATCCCTTGAATACCAAGATTAAGGACGAATTGTTGATATTTCCAAAGGATGAGAATAAAACGAATGAAAATAACTCTCAAACTCCCGACCAACCACAGAATTTGAAGGATCTTAACTCACAAAGTGAACCAGCTCCAAAGAAGCAACCGACAATGTAGCTAATCAAGTGAATTTCGGACCAACCACAAAACTCACAAGGTTTTCTCTAAATTACAAAGAGGAATTTTTTTTGACAAGAAATACTGATCTTTATTAAAAATATTCGGGACCTATTTATAACACAAATAGTATCTAAAACTAACAAAGATATTTAATGAAAGTATAAATCTTATCCATAAATTATTCTAACTAATTATATCCTAAAATATCCTAATAATATCTAGTTAAAACTAACCCTAACGAAATCTAGATATTTATCCCTAACAAATCAGAATAATATCCGCTAACAACAATATCCTACAAAAATAATCTAATAATACTTAACAAATATTCGACAATAATAATAAAATAAAGCAAATAATAATGATCTAATCCTATCCAGATCATCTTGCTCTTTGTCTAGGAAAAGAAGTCAAATGCAGACATATGAAGGTCAAATTTTTATTGGTGCAGAACATGACTGCTTATAACGTCATCATTGGAGCGCCCAAATCTCAATGCTTCTAAGTTTGTTGTGGTGACTCATCTTATGCTTATGAAATTTGTATGTGATGATGGTAAATAGGTGCTATATATGGCTAATCAGTAAGTCACTGCAAGAGTGCTACCTAACCACGTAAGCCGCTTGTGAGGGGTAAGGACAAGGATGAGGCTTAACTTTAGAACAAAGAGTTTAGAAGAAGAGGAAGGCGGGAGAGTGCTAATGTTCAATGGCGTTCACTACGAAGCTATGGCTAATCCACAGACTCTTTCTACTTCTTTGCCCAGAACAAGGGGCCAACAAGAGAACTTCGCAATGGATCTTGCCTCTCCTGAAAGAATGGTCAAAGTCGGCGATGCTATGGATAATGGCTAGGGCAGAGAGTTGAAAGACTTGCAAAGGGAATACAAGGATGTCTTCTCCTTCACGGTCGAAGAGATGTTTGGTCTAACCCAAAAAATGCTCAACATTATTTAAATGTCGACCCCATAATAAAACCAGTTAAAAAAAAAAAAGAGAAATTAGGGGCAAGTTAGGAGCAAAGAAGCCGACGAGGAAGTCAAGAAATTGCTCGATGCAGGGTTCATTCGACTTGTCAATACTCGGAGTGGGTAGTAAATGTAGTGCTAGTCCCTAAACCAAACGTTGCGTTGAGAATGTGTGTGGACTACACTAATCTTAGCAAAGCTTGACCTAAAGATARCTTCCTACTTCCAAAGATTGATAAGCTAGTAGATTCTAYGATGGGGCATGAAGCTACGAGCTTCGTTGATACATATTCAGGATTCCATCAAATCCCTCTCAAGGAGGAAGACTAAGACAAGACAACCTTTGCCATCTACATTGGATTGTGTTGTAACAAGGTGATGCCATTTGGCCTTAGGAGTCCCCCTACAACCTCCCAAAGATGTGTAAACACCATCTTAGCAAAACAACTTGGAAGAAACGTAGAAGCCTACATCAATGACATGATCATCAAAAGCGAGAAGAAGGGAGACCATACAAGGGATCTAAGAGAGACCTTCGAGACACTRTGCCATTTCTAAATAAAACTCAATCAAAAGAAGTGTGTCTTTGGGGTAGTTGGCACACAAGACAAGTTTTCACATAGGCCTCAATGTCACTCCGCATATGGAGCCAATAGTATAGCTCCTCCAAGAGTGCCATGGTGCGTTGCATCCCCGGATGTCCAGCCCACATGGAATCATGACACTCCTTCATGATATTGCGCCTAAGGTTGTCCCACCTAGGCACATATATGGCTCGGGTAATTTTTTGGGATTCTTAGTGGATGAACAGGGCATTGAAGAAAACCCCGACAAAGTGAAAGCGGTTCTTGATATGCAATCACCCAAAATTGTAAAGGAAGTGCAACGATTGAAAGGGTGCTTAGCAACTTTGGGAAGGTTTCTCTCCAAATCAAGAGATAAATGCCAATTCTTCTTTCAAAAAGTGATAAGCTTAAGTGGAGCGAAGAAGCCGAAGTGGCCTTCATGAAACTCAAGGAACATCTTCATTCCCTTCTTAGGTTAGTGAGCCCCATGGAAGGAGAAACTCTCTACATGTATCTCTCAGTATCAAAACATGTGTTATCTGCAGTGCTAGTAGCCGAAAAGGAAGGATCTCAATTGCAAGTTTACTTTGTAAGCCATATACTCTAGGGAGGGGAACTGCGCTACGCCACCTCTGAAAAAATTTGTCTTAGTACTCATGATGGCAAGTAAGAAGCTTCGCCCATACTTTGCAGCATACAAGATAGTAGTCTACACCGATCAACCAATCAAGCAACCATTGACTAAGCTAGAGGCATCAGGTAGAATGTTGAAATGGGCCATAACACTAAATGGTTTCAACTCGGGTTCAAACCACGGAAATTCATAAAGGGGCAAGCCTTACCTGTTTTTATCGTGGAAATGACAAGACCTCCTCTCGTCAAAATGTCAAGCGATGTTTGGACCTTGTTTGTGGATGGATCATCCACCCACAATGGTTGCAAGTAGGAATTTTGTTCAAATCCCTCGAAGGAGATACCTTTGAATATGCTATGAGATTAAAGTTTTAAACATCGAACAATGAGGCTAGTATTAGGCTTGGTAGTGAGAATCGAATGTGCAAGGTTACTAGGCAAAAAAGATCAAAGAGATGTCTATTCCCAATTGTGGTAAGCCAAGTGAATGGGGAGTACGAGGCGAGGGATGAAAATATGATCAAATATTTGACATGGTGAAAAGAGAAGCCGAGGTTTAACCATTTTTACTTGGTACAAGTCCAATATCGGAAAATAATCAAGCCGATGCTTTGTCTAAACTTGCCAGTTCGCAACGGCGATTCACCAAGGTCTGTGTTTTGGAAGTCAAAACTGGAGAAGCATCGATGAGTCAAGGACATCCATTTCATTGATCATGGGAGTACTTGAATGGACGAAATTATTGGAACAAGTTGAACGACATTCTCCCTTAATCTACAACGTGCCAAGTACGTGAAGAATCGTGAACATGGTTCGTCTATTAGAATGATTAGCTTTACAAGAAGTCTTCTCTCACAACTTCTTAAGTGCATCACTCCAAAGAAAGGGGCAGAAGTCTAAGACATGTCACAAGGCTATGCGATTCAATATCGGGCAAGGCAGCTCCGAGAAAGAACTAAGGACATGATAACTATTACCAACACTAAGAAAAGATGCTATCGACCTTGTGAAGAAATGCCATCAGTCCAATCCATGGCAACATTCATCAAAAACCACAAATTTGCTATCATGGTACTATCTCCATTTCCATTGCTAAGTGAGGAGTCGATATCCTTTGACCTTTTCCAAGCTGCGAGGCAAAAATTTTAATTGTAGCGGTAGACTATTTCACAAATAGGTAGAAGCCGAGCCGCATGTTAGAATATATAGAATCGGATAATGAAAGGAATCCTATTGAAAAAAATTATCACAATGCTTTGACTCCCACAATCATTGTCTTGACAACGGACATACAATTTGATTCTAATATCCTAACAATTGGCTATGCAATTAGGGCATCAATGCAATTTTCTTATCTTGGCACATCCACAGCACAATGCCAGTTGAAATTTCAACAAATCCATCAGCAATAGATTTGAAAAAAGAAGTTGACAATGCTAAGGTATTTGGTCGATGAACTATACGACGTGCTTATGTCAATAGAATACAATGAAAAATTCAACGGGTGAAGCCCTTTACCTGGTTGTAGTGGTCAGAGTGTTACATGTGTTCCCAATAGAGATTATGAACCTACCTTAAGGTCAAGTTGTACTAAAAAAGGAATTGGGAAGTCATGAAGCAGAATTCTGATCTATTCCTCCTAGTAAATCCGGCGTCTGGCAACGCTCTCTATCCCTACATAATCTACAAGTTAAGATGTCCAGATATATATACAAAGAGTTAATCATAGCTCTCCCAATTAGAGACTTTGTATTGAGGAAGATGAAATCACAGGAAGAGGAAAAGGATGGCAAGTTGACTCCAAATTGGGAAGCTTATATAAAATTTGCGTGGTTTTGCGTGACGTCACTTTCAAATTGGAAAGATTTTGATGGCATCGATTGTTACAACCATGGAACCCGATATTTAAGTATTACATTTGAAGTCTACTACTATCTTATTGAGACGACCTAAAGCTCTGATTCTAATCAATTCCTCTTGCCACATGCACTTTGTATTAGATCAAACGACCTACGTGGAAGCGCTACATGTATATACAAACAACCAAAAATCGATCGAGAATCAGATGTCTGTAACACCGAAGTTCGGTAGTAATGAATAATTAGATTGTGTGGATGTGTGATAAATGTCACACATCTAAGCTTCCAAGGTTAGGGTTTAACACCTATAAATACACAAGGAAGCTATTATTACAACATTCTTTATTTAACAACCAACCACTTGAGAACTTCATCTCTCCTACTTTCTCTGTCTAACTCTCATAGCACTTGCACTCCCTTCATTTTCTCGTACTTAACTTAAGCATCGGAGGAATAATCCAATAAGAAATATTCTCCTTTGCTGAGTGCTAAGAAGCATAAGCATAGCGGAAGTGTTAAGACCAAGATTGCTAAGGAGGAAAAGTGCTAAGGTCACCCAGCGTTCAATAGAGGTTATCTCCCGATGTAGCATTGACGGAAAACCTCCACCCCTCTCTCAAACCCTGCATCTCAGAGGTAATGTTCATAGCAATAATAGTCTTTGTAAATGAAAGTTAATTTTACTTCCTCAATTTTTTATAGATACCATTTTCTCGCTAGCTAACTATCACAAAAATAACCAATTATCAAGCTTTTGAGTTCAAGAACATATCCTATCAACCAAAATTTTAATATTTTTTGCCTCTGAATACCGCATTTTAAAAAAAAAAATCAACAACATTCCTAAGTGAAAGCTAAGTAAATAAATTTGCTTGCTTATCCAAAGAAATACTAAAACAATTAAACAATGCCACTACCCAAATTAAACATGTCCCATATTCAAACTCCTCGCCAATCATATAATCTCCATAACTTTGGTTTTTACCCAATATCAAATCTCAAATAAGGCCTCGCTTGGTATGGGAGATAATGTATTAAGGGGATAATCAAAGTCAAAATTGATCAAATTAAGAAGAAAACATGAGTGTTAAGATGGTGATGGAGGTATAGTTACATTTTTTGTGACTAAAAAAGGGAGAGATAGAGTAATTATTACCCCAATATGAGGGTAAAAACAATTACCCTAATGTGGAAGAGTGTAATTATCTCCTCCCAAATGAGGATAATATTTCCCCTTTTCCTCCCACCACCACCACCATTCCATCCCTTTATTTTCACCTCTAAACACCTTTAACATAACAGTCAGTGACCTTGGATGAAACTTCAATATTCAATTGGGGATTGATAATATAAGTCCAAAGGACTGGTAAAAGTCTGTTTTTCATGAATTATAGGGCAAAAATTCCCCAGATTCTTTCATACAAATTTTTAATTTTTTTAATAAAAATAATTCAGGTGCATAAAATAGGCGCCCAAACCATGGTCCAAGTCCCTTAAATAGGCACATGAACCATGATTTGGGCGCCTATTTCAAATGCCCGAGAATTTTTAATAAAATATTTTTGAGCGCATGAACAGTGGCTTGGGCGCCTAAATGGCACCTATTTAGGCACCCAAACCATGGTATACTCATGTCCAAACTATTTTTTTTTTAAAATGTTTGATTGCTTTTTCTTTTGGAACATTCTTGTCCATTTTCCCATGAAACATGGACTCTTATCAGTCCTTTTGGATTTCGTTTAGTATTTCTGTATTCAATCTTATTCATTCCGATACCTAATTTTCATTCTGTAGTCATACACAACATCACAATAATACAACAACATTACCAGAAACCAAAATTTAAAAACTAAAACTTCCATGCCTTGATGATCTATTCTAGTCTAACTTGCATTTAAGACATAGCCTAAAAAACTTGGGAAATTTCATTTCTTACTATTGTGTTTTTGCCAAGTCCATTTGATACCATCATTTTTTTTTTTCCAAATCCAATACATACTATTAGAGTTAAAGACTAATTACTACAGTAAAACTCTAAGTTATTTACCGTTAAGTGTATGTTAACTCCTAATCTAATTTCTAATTTTCTCCTAAACTATTTTACATTTCCCTCCAATTCCACTCTTATATACTCATGTCCTTATCTTCTTTCATCCTACATCTCATTTCATCCTCTTGTTCTCTTCTCTTCAGGTCTCACTAATGGCGSCTCGAAGTTTCAACAATGCATATCCTCTCGYAATTCTTGTAAAGCCCCTCGATTGTTCCAGATTTTGATAAACTTTTGTTTGAAATTAGGTCTTTGAAAGAGTATTTGAAAATTGTTGTTATTATTTCTTTATTATTGTTAATTGTTCTCTTGTTCTTAATTCTGAAGTGCTATTCAATTAGTTATGTTGATGGCTATAATTAGACTACTTTTATGTATACTGATGATTATTGAATAAATTTGATATTCTTAAATTTTTCTGGAAATTTATGCTATCGGATTCGGTTTTATTGTTTTTATTTTTTGCAAGACATAATGAAAAYGGTACAATTGCAATTTAAAATAATAGATTCATATCACATTCATGTCAAATTAATATCATTCAACAAGATGATCCAAAACAGAAAAGCTCTCACTAATGCTTGGTAGTAGTTTGATGCAAAACTAACAACCTTATAATTATTGTCAGAACTTGATAATTAATGAACGAAAATGGCATGCAAGGTGACAAGAAAATTAGAGGAAAGGAAGTTGAATGGTTTTTTAAAAAATGATCGAGAATTAACCTGAATAGGGAGTGGGTGAAGGAATTAAATAGGTTTTTACTTCGTGTATCAATTATGATATTACATTACTAACCTTCCTAAAACACCAATTAACTGCACACTAATAGGCCACTTAATGACAAAATCAAATTATTATTTAAATTCATAATGAAAGTGTTGAATTTAAAATGATATATTCAAATAGACTTTGTAGAAACAGAATTGTACGAAATATAGTTCCCAAAAACATTTACCGTTCAATTTAGTATTCAGAGTTCAACCCTGTACAAAATAACAAATATACCACAAACTATGCATCCCAAATCAACGAAATCATCAACATCGCAAAATATCTAAGCAGGGCAATTAAAACTAGCAATTTTGATATATATCATATCATCAAAAATGTTTCATTTGATCTAGTCCTCACAATTTGATCTACTTTATTTTTTCTCTTCCCCTTCCTCTTCCTCACTCTATAAAACACAAATAAAAAATGTCAAGATCTCAAAAGTGAGCCTATTTATATTATGATTATTTCCACATGCACAAAACATAAGGAATGTAAACATTAAAGGGGAAAAATTGCTAATAAATTTAATTCATGACCATAACTACCCTTATTGAACCTCTCTTCTTATAATCATAATATTGCATAAAATGTCACTATGTCATCAAATTCTTCTACACTCAAATACGAAATATTACTCTTCATATGTGCGAACAACATAATGTCCCTTCAATGTGTAAAAAAAAGATCTAGTAAAAAATTATGCTCCACAATAATCAGAACACATGTGGCCAACAATGAGCTTGCCAACGCCTTCTTGAACAACGTACCAAAGAGAAGGAAATAAATTCAAAATGCCACGCTTTTAAAAAATGAAAACTGGCATGATCCTAAACAGATCCAAAACACTTTCTCTTGAATCAAACTGCTAATTCACAAAAAAAATACATATTTAAGTTTCTTTCGAGTCAAAGGAAAAAGAAACAATCACCACTCCAAATAATTACCAAGTTATGCAAACTACTTAATTTTCGAGAATCATATACCTAAAATTCTAACTATCATACAAATGTAATTTCATTGACACTAGGTTGCCACAATATGATGTAGTAAATTAGATAGATATGTTTACCCCTCTATGTTTTGTTTTTGATGTGGTTTTCGGCCCTTTTACTACTTAATTGTCTTTTGTCTAATTGTTTCCAATTTATAATTTAATTTACAATACCTTGATTTCAGCTATTTAGCAAGCCCTTTAGGCCTTCTTGTGATACATAGAAGTAGCATTGGGCTCAAGATCAAAATCATTTGAAAAAAACGATAAACCCATTTTCTTTGGCTAGAATTGATTTGATATTTATGATGGAAGATTTAAATCTTCTTTTTTATCTTATCCTAAGGACATTGATGTAAATCAACAAGATCATTCTTATCTAGTTAGGAGTTGGTTTTAGTATTAAATTAGCATTAGTTTTCAAATAATTTTATCTCCCTATAAATAACCTTAAGTTTTGGATATTTGGTACTTGTAGATTCATTCAAAACAATATAATTTTTAATTATTCATGTTTCATCGCACATTTCCTTTCAATAAGCTTTTTGCTACGTCTTACTTGATATCTCAATGTTCATCAAAAGAATGCCTGACACATCAAATTAGTCTGATTCATGAGAAATCGAATGGAATTTTGATATGATTATAAATTTTCAATATGGATATGAGATTAATGATAAATTAGGCGGGAAATGAAATTAATTAAATAAGTGTAACTATAGAGTAGTGAGTTAAGCAAACATGGGCATGTGGGCTTAATCACAGTTGGCCTCCCGCAAACGTGGCATGCTGCTCATATGTATGTTCTTGTCATCGCCTTGATTGGAATCATCAAACTTACCTTTCATGGCCTGGCCACTAGCCCCAACATATTTAAACGGCAATGCTCATTCCAAACCAGGGACCTCTATGAACTATAGTTTGCAAATCATCTCTGGCATGTTTAGACCCATAAAAAAAAAGCATTATTTTTGATTAGCTTCTTCGAATGTCATCAATCATTATATGTAGTGTAGTTAAGGATTGTGACATAAATTAAATATTTCGGATGCAATTGCACAATGCAATTGTGCAATGGAACCTATTTTTGTAGTTCTAAACAATATATGTAAGATTAGGGGTTCTTGCAAAAACCAAATATAGGAATTTAACTATTGTAAAGTTAATGAGTTTACGTTATATAGATTTAAGGTTACGCCTACCTTTTTATTATGCATATTTAATTCCTATTTGATACTTTGTTACATTGAATAGGTTAATATCTACGACCATCTATGGGCTGATCAAAGGCTGACCCTGGTTAGGCCAACACTTGCCACATTGGGCCTTAAATGGTGGGCTTCATTGAGTAGGGATTTTTTGTTCAAATATTTTGTTCATGATGACTCCTCCTGATGGTCCATCTACGAACATTATATTAGGTCAAATTGTAAGTGGGCTCATGTTTGGGTTCATGCTAACTCCGAGCTATGCTCGTACCACCCAAAGTCAATGCGTCCCCATGCCGCAGGGGGGGGCCCTTTCATTGATAATTTAGCAATAATTGAGTAATGTGAGAAAAGAATCTTCATCTTATTTTATTTGGGGAGTTAGGATTTGTAAGTCACTATTTCAAGTTCACAAGTAACAATTTATTGGACCAATTTTGAAAATATGGAGGTATAGTAATTTATATTGGGATTACTAAAAGGTGGGAAACAATGTGAAAGACCACAAAAAGATTGGATTACTTTAATTTAAACTTGATATAAAACACTTCTTGATAAGATATTATACCCATAATCCCAATTAGCACAACATGCATACATACAAACATACATAATACATGCATGCATGCATGCATGCATGCATACATACATACATACATACATACATACATACATTACATACATACATACATACATACATACATACATACATACTACATACATACATACTACATACATACTACAACATACATACATACATTACATACATACATACATACATACATACATACATACATACATACATACATACATACATACATACATACATACATACATACATACATACATACATATGATCTTAAAAGATACTTATCTGATAGCATATTTTGTATGATGGGAAAATATTTTAAGATAATACTAACCATTGTACCGCACGCATGTGTTAAACGAAAGTCTATAAATAAAAATGATTAATTATAAAAATTACTACATTACATAGTAGTATAATGGTGTGTTAAATGAAGGTATAATCAAATTACAATATCAATTTCTGAATCAACAATAGATATATATATCTATCAGTGTGTATCATAGGATAATAGTTATTCACAAACTAAGCAAACAACGCGAGTGCGCTCTAAAACACTTATCTTCCTTCTCAAATAATAWTGTAACTATTATCCATGAAAAAAAATTATACACTACAAAAAAAATGTATTGAAATAAATAGTACAACTACATTGATTAATTCAACTAAATACAACATTGAGAAAATCCAAAGGCAGACTCTGGATTCTGATTTCTGGTACATATATACACAAAAAAAACCCACTGATTCCCTTGCTTCTGGAAAGGCAAAAAAATATAGKTAGGTCTCTAAGGAAGCTTTAATAAGATAAAGGATGCTCAGAGGGCTGACAAGAAAGTTGATGAAAAACAATAACGRATGTAAAATTGAAGGARCTYTTGGCTGAATGTTCCGATTACTTTAACCCACCTCAAGAGTCTTCTTGAACCCAAACCAGTTAGTACAAGAAAACCCGGCCCATTCATGCCTAAAGAGTCAATGTTGTAGTGCTAGTTCACCATGAAATCCATGATCATAAAATATACTCCCTCCGTAATGCTTTAACATCAACAATTGTTCTTCACACATAACAAGGAAACGATTTAAGGGTGTAAACGAACATATTAACTTACACAGTTTTCAAATTGGTATCATGTAATCTCAATTTTGAACAATGTATTCGTTGACACCCTTAAATTAATTTATTGATAAGCGCGAAAAACAATTGTTGAAGATAAAGCGTTACGGAGGGAGTAGAAAAAGACCACATTTATTGAATGGAAAAGGCATATGGATTTTAAAAAATTCCTACACCCACAAATTTCCTATTAAATCACTTATAATAAGGACCTTCATAAAAATTTGTAGTGGTCATATGTTATCCTGTCCAGAAAACAGCACAAATTTACTTCATTGATAAAAAGGACCTTCACAAAAGCACAAAAAGACCACTCTTTAAAGCAACATGGCAACATGCAAGGGTCATCTTAAATTATTCAGATTGCTAATACAASTATTTTTTTACAGAAAGGGAAATATATTACTAAAGCTTGGCAAGACTCACAAAGCCAATAWKATAGCCAAAGTCTTGAAGAAACACAACCTTATCCCCAACCAGGATAAGAAAAACACAAAGTACAGCGATAAACAAACAAACGAAAAATAAATGAACAACTGGCCTAGAGCCAACAACAACAAAGGAACATAAACAAGTCCTGGAAGATAAACTACACAAGAGAAAATTACTCCTCCATTTCAGCACCTCCATTCTCCATTGCATAAGCTTCCTTCAAGAAAGAAGGGACATGATCCCATAAAGTCTTCACAAACTGCATTYCCATCCCAAATTTTACCAATTCATGCGCAATCAAGTTGAATTTTCTGGGAATAAAAAGGACATCCACCGAGCCTAAACTGTCCATTATCTTCGAAGCATCCCAAAGCAAGGGACCAAGAATATGGCTGCCAAAGTCAGTAGGAGAACGCAACATCTTCACAACCTCAGAGGCATCTAAATTCTCAAGTGTATTCGAAATCTCTCGTAAGCCAACAAGTGGTTTTCCCATAAACTGTACCAACCAAAGACAGCTGCCTAAGTTTCAGGCCATAGTCTATTAACAAGCCAAGCAATCAGTTAAGCTTGTCGTGAATACTGAGAGAGATAATGCGCACGAACCCCAAAGATCCATACCATCCGAGTCACGCAAGACCACCGGTGC
>SNQN01009875.1:0-23796 GCA_008642245.1 Bassia scoparia
CATCAAGCTTTGAGTTGACAATAACGGGATAATTCTCATCTTCATCCAGAAAGGCATATTTAAGTAAATGGGGAAGGGGTTTTAGTTCTACCTTGGGAGGAGGCGTTGTACTCTCCTCCTTCTCTTCTGCTTTTAAGGCCTCGAACTTTCCTGCCCTTACAATTGGTGTTTGATCAAGGAGCAACTTGTACCCCTTTGTTTCTTTACTTTCTTCAACCAACTTCCCGGTGATGATAGCTTGCAACGGATCCTTATCTTCAACCATTTCCCGAAACTCCTCCAAGTCTCTTACAATGTATCAATGCGGTGAACTTCATCCATAATGGGCATCTTTAGAACCTTCGAGAATGTGAAAGTGACTTTCTCATCTCCGACATTAAGCGTAAGACGCCCATCTTTTACATCAATAACCGCACCCGCCGTCTTCAAGAATGGTCTCCCTAAAATGAGAGAAACCTTGGAGTCTTCCTCCATTTCCATGACAACGAAGTCACATGCACAAACACCCTTCCAACTTGGACCGGGACGTCTTCCAATACACCTAAAGGAAGCCGAACGGAACGATCGGCTAGTTGGATTGACATCCGTGTAGGCTTCATTCCCCCAACATTTAGCTTTTGAGCCATAAAGAGCGGCATGAGACTTACACTAGCTCCAAGATCACAAAGAGCATTTTTCGGTTCAAGATCTCCAATCTTAACAGGTATTGAGAAACTACCGGGATCTCCAAGTTTTTCAGGAATTTTGTTTTGAAGAATGGCACTCACTTCCATGGGAAGGGAAACGGTGGCACTCTCCTCAAGTTTGTGCTTGYTRGAAAGGAGATCCTTCAAGAATTTTGCATATGTTGGCATTTGAGACATTGCTTGAAGGAATGGAATGTTTACTTGAAGCCCTTTCATGACTTCAAGGAATTTGGAAAACTTCTCATTTAACTTCTTCTCAACCATCCTATGAGGAAAAGGGATAGGTGGTTTGTATGGTTTCATAGGAGCTTGTTCAACCTTTTCACTCAAACTCTCAYTTTGTTGGGGCTCTCGATTCTCGCTTTGATGTGGCTCTAATCTCTCACTCACCTCATTCTCAAAGTCTTCTTCATTAACTTCCTTCTCAACTCCCTCATCTCTCTTTGTGGCTACCTTTTCACTCATCATTGGCCCTTCGTAACCTTTACCCGATCTCAAAGTAATGGCTTTGATGTGCTCTTTCAGATTTACCACTGTTTGACCCGGAAGTTGATTTCCCGAATTTGAAGAACTCCCCACTTGTTGAGCAATTTGAGCCAATTGTGTCTCGATCATCTTGTTGYGTGCTTGTAGATGTTGGATCGAGGTGGCTACTTCACTATGTCTCTTATCATTCTCCGCATTGGCCTTGGTTTGTTGGAGCATAAATGTTTCCAAGGCCGCTTCAAGACTTGACTTCTGTGGTGGAGCTTGATTGTAAGGTGGCCTTTGTTGATTTTGATCTCCTTGATTGAAGCCGGGAGGCCTAAAAGGAGCTTGAGGAGGTGGTTGAGATGATTGAGATTGATATGCATTTGTTGATGGAGCTTGTTGTTGATAAGCATGTTGCGGTGGAGGTTGTTATTGATAAGCATTTTGAGGTGGAGGTTGCCTCCAACCAAAATTGGGATGATTTTTCCAACCTTGATTGTAGGTTTGAGAGTAAGGTTCATTCCTTGCTCCAATAAGGGCCGCTTGCTCCATAGTAGACACACAATAAGAAGCAACATGATCATTGCCTCCACATGTTTCACAAGCCATGACTTGTGAAGGTGCACTCGAGGAAACCAAGTTCACCTTGTCAAGCTTCCTAGACAACAAATCAACCTTAGAAGCAATGAGGTCAATAGCATCAAGCTCGTGCTTGCCGGCCTTCCTTGGAATGTTGTTCCTCTTATCTCCCCCCCAAGCATAATGCTTGGTTACCTCTTCAATCATCCGGAATGCTTCTTCAACCGGGAGTTTGTTTAGTTGACCACCGGCCCCCGAATCAAGATTAGCCTTAGCACTTGGAGTCAAACCATCATAAAAGCTTTGCACTATGATCCATCGATCAAAGCCATGGTGAGGACATGCTCTTGTGTAATCCTTGAATCTTTCCCATGCTTCGCTTAATGTTTCATCTTCTTGTTGAGTAAAATTGGTGATTTTCCTCCTTAACTCGGAAGTTTTCTCCGGCGGACAATATCGAGCAAGAAAAGCTTTCGTCACCTCCTCCCAAGTTGTCAAAGATCCTTCACTCACGGTTCTCAACCAATGTTTGGCCTTGTCCCGTAGAGAGAATTGGAACATATGCATGCGAATGAACTCGGGAGTGACATTGTTTTGCTTGATTGTGCTACAAAGCTCCAAGAAATTGTCCAAGTGTGAGAATGGACACTCATGAGAACTTCCCCCAAATTGATCGCTTTGTATCATTCGGATGAGTTGAGGAGAGAGCTCAAAGTTGTTTGCATTGGTGGTCGGAAGCCTAATCCCACTCCTAAGTTCAAAAGCGTCGGGGTGTTCAAAGTCCCGTAGCAATTGCCTTGGAGGAGGAGGAGGTGGTGGGTTTTCCTCCGCCATGCTATCACCTTCGGATTCTAAAGTATTTTCCTCCGATTCGGAATCCGTATAAGCAAGAGTGAATTCGGGTTGACCTTGGAGGAGCCTTCTCACTTGCCTCAATGTCCTATTCAACTCAGGATCAACGGGGATGAGCGGAGATTGCTTGCTACTCCGTGTCATGCACAGTCAAACAAAGCTAAGTAGAAAGTTAGCAATGACTATCACAAGGTAAAAATCCGAATTATCAAAAGGAAAATAAAATAAAACTATATTACAAAGACTTAGACTCATTCAACAAAAACCATTTCAATGTGACTTTGCCTCCCCGGCAACGGCGCCAAAATCTTGATAGAGCGTCGCCAACCTATCAAATAATAAAACCTAACTCGGTCTCACTAACTAGTAGTAAGGGCAAGAAAGGGTCGAACCCATGAGAGGCGTTGAATCAACCACGAAAGTCATTGTTTAAATAAGCTAAGTCAAACTAATACTTTGAGGTTTGTTTGTCACTAAACTAAGAGTTACAACTAGACTTGAGTTTAAACGAGGAACTTTGATAAAAAAGGATCTAGGGCAATGGTTACACCACTCAAATTCATCAATGAATTGCAACAAACAAGGGGAAATTGACTCAATGTTGGGGTTAAACTATGGAACGTCTCCTAAGACACCTAACTACTCTCTCGAGCTAGAAGGATTGCCTAATTCATGGATTACAACCTATTTTCGTGGTTAAAATTCACAAACCAAGCATGAAAACCAAATCATGGTGACAACGATGTTCCCTTGACTAGAAATTCCTATTCTCATGGTCTTTTAGTCAAGCAAGTCCAAGGGAGCCTACTACCTAACTTCATCTCTCGATCCTTCGTCAAGGAGACTAATTAATAAGCACTTGTGGTGATCAATCACAAGAACTAACATGAAAACCCCTTAAACAAGGCTAATTTACTCCAACAAGAACCAAAACCCCACAAACAATTAGCAATCCATGACAAATTTGAGGGTTTCACCAAACCCTAGAAATTAACTACTCACACATACTTAAAAACCTAAAAATAAACATAAACAACATAACTTAATCAATATCTAAAACTTCAAGCAAAACTAAGCAAAATCAATGAAACCCTAGAAATTACCAATCATAAATTACTTAATGAAAATTTAAATAAATAAGTGCAAGAGATAGAAAGAAGTTACTAGAGCTTGATTATAAAAGAAGAGTTGAAGAATCCAAGTACAAAGCCTCCAATTTGCAAGAGAAAGTTGAAGAAGATCAATGCAATAGTGCCAAAACTAAGCTAATGTTACTAGTAAGAGAGGAGAGAGAAAACTACTAAGCCAAGAGTTAAGAGTTGAGAGAAAGTGTAAATTCCTATCCAAAAAAAAGTCCAAGAGAAAACAAAAACATAAAAAACATAAACCCCCCAACCAAAGAAAATAAACTAAAACCCGGAAAATGAATCCAAGCGACAGTAGCGGTCAGTAGCGGGCAGGGGCCACCGCTACTTTGCAGAACAAAACAGGGGCATCAGAAGGACAAAGTACCGGGCAGGTACTAGGCGCTATAGGGAGCTACAAGGCGCTACTAGAAGGAAATTACAAGACAAGTCGAAAGGGACAAGTAGCGGCCAGTAGCGGTCAGCACTAGGCCGCTACTCAGTGCACACCATCCCTTCGAAACGTCATAACTCTCACTTTGCTCGTCCGATCTGGGCATGTAATATATCGTTGCGAAGCTAACGGAACAAGCTTTCATATCCAAGTAGAATTGCCTCGAAATGACCATCGTGCTGAAAGTTATGCTCGGTTGAAGTTGCCTAAAGCCTCCCAAGGTCTCCAAAGTGCTTCAAAACATGGCCAAAGTGGGTTCGAAATGCGCCCGTACATCTCCGAAATGCGGGGGATCAAGGAACACCTGAAAATCACACCAAAAAGAGAGGAAAAAGCGGCATAAACGCTAAAAGCGGCCGTTAGAAGGTTAGGAGTAGAAATCAAGGACACGGACTCAAATTGAAATGAAAATGACTCAAAAAAACGAGAATAAATAAGAAAAAAGACTCTAAAACAGGATATAAAATCCCTACATCAAAGAGCAAGGACAATTAATTACTTCATTCTTTCAAATCAGAAAAATAATTCTACTTAGTAACCCGCTACCTTATAAGCTTTGTCTTTCCATAAAACCAACAACACCTTGAAGTCATCATCAGCTACAGTATTKGGCCTATTCAGCCATCTCTCATTGTTGGTGGTGTACTTATGAAAGTGTCTTTTCTTAAAATGACACTTGRSAATTCTCCAAGCAACACCAATAAATTTCATAACCCAATCCTTTACTTCTTCAGGAACAATGTATTTAGACTGAAGACAAATTCAAACGTTATTAATACGTGGTCAAATGATATTGCAAAGTGTTTGGAAATGAGGCAATGAGACACTCAACACGAATAGAAAGCTTAAGACATTGGCTTGTCATTTAATTAATGTATTGCACTTAGATGTAGTTAAAAAACGTACCAAAACATATTCCCACAACTTGTCTTTGTGTGGCATCTTCCTCCAAGTCTTATATGTCAGTGGCGCATTATSATAGTTACGAGCAAGGGTCCCTAAGAATCTTGAAAACTCTTTCACCSTGTCATTCTCATTTGTAATGGGTCCAATCGACTGTCCAAAATAATTCAACACAATGACCTTATGTATGTCAGTAGGGCACATATGCACTGCATGCATCTTAGTACGTAGGACTCCTTCCAATTGCACCTAACCATATACGTACATAAGAAAAAGTATCAAATGAGTACTAATATGTGGCAATAATGTGTAAGTGTAAATAAAATGTAAGTGTATTTCTATTGCAGAGCATCAAGCTACCTTATTCCTTATAAGCTCTCATTCTGTCATCTTTTTGAAGAAAATTAACACGCGTATTTAGCTTTTATTACGTTAAAGAATAAAATGTAATATACTGAAGTAATATAGTTGTAAAAAAAATTAACGCGCGTATTGAGTGGAACGAGTCAACGTCGGTGCAAGTCCAAAGTGGACTGGTCCATAATTTGCAGGTCAAAGAAAGAATAGGTAGGTCAAAGACAGTCAAAAATCAAATTTGAATGCATACAACTCTATGTTTCTATGCTGTTGCAACTTCCTTGCAAAATTTACTATGGCTAGCCCATAGACGAAAGACAAACTCAGAAGAGATTCAAGATCTGTGCAGTTAGTTGTAATATAGGATTGCAATACAGGATTGCAATACAGTAGTTTTAAGCCATATATCTAAAGTCACAGTCAAGAGTTTGTATCCAATAATTAAGCTCGTAGTTGCAGTAGAACAATAGTTATTCAGATACTRAGAACTTTGCAAAGAGCTAATGAATAAGCAATAGATATAAAAAAAATGTTAGGGATTGATGGATAGTGCTAAGTAAACGAAGACAGTCAAATATAAGTATATATTTTCATATTAGCCTGTACTAGTAAAAAACCTATCATATACTAGTAATAGGTATTGTCAATACTAATTAGTATGTACTATGATTTGAGCACATTTAACTTGCATGACCATCTCAAAATTTCGCTGTTCAAGCTCGTTGCCATTAATGTCTTCATCATAGGCATCATCATCGGTAACATCCAAATCCACATTGTCGCTATCATCCAGCTTGTCATTGTCYTTGTCAGAAAGATCTTCGCCATTTCCTTCAGCTGTAGGTTCATTACCATTAACTGAATTTCCAAGTCCATCACCCCTATCCTCTTCATTTTRATTGACATAAAACCTTTCGTCAAATTCTATCATAAACACAAATTAAACATTAGGAAGACATGCATTTGCAGGGTGTTATATTAATGCAACGCAACATAAAAGATATACCTGATAGCCATTGAAGATCAGCATCAATCACAAGCTGATTAGGTGTTAGAATTTCACAGTAGCTTCCTCTACTAATTGTTTCTTCTGTAGGATCAGTTCTGCCACAGTTGGTGCTTTCCCTACTACTTGTTGTTGTTGTTTACTCTGCTTCAGAAGTTTGTTCAATATCATTGGAGGTACAGACTTCTTGGAAGGAGCAATTGATCGAGTCACCTATTTACGTACATTTCAAATAATAGAATATGCAATTAAAGCATTACATAGTTATTTTTAAATTTGATATAAGCATTTTTAGTAGCCCTTTTTTAGTACTTTTGTAATGTAGCTTTTTAGTTCATACACTAGGAGGACGAGACAGGACAACCAGTGAGCAGCATGAATAGCAAAGAGGGGAGTAGTTGTGATCTGACTAACAGCTTTTTAGTAGCCTTTTTTAGTACTTTTGTAATGTAGCTTTTATGTATTTTAATTTAAAAGGGAAGAGGGGCAGGGAGTTAGGCAGCTTGTTGGTTGTAATTTGTTGAATTCATTTTGGAGAGTTGTGTCCTCAAAACACTACTAGAGACTTGTGGCCTAAAGTTACTATTGTACTGTTTCATTTGAATGAAAGAAAGCCATCTTCCTACATCATACTTCCTTTTCTTGCTTATTCAATCATCGAAGGGTGGCATTGTGATAGAGAGTGAGTGTGTAATTCCAACAGTGCATTGCAAAATGCAAAAACGATCAGTGCTTCTGGGTATAAACATGGGAAGGGATTAAATGGCAACTACACTGAAAATCTTAACTTCTGAAGGTCCACCAAGTATTATTAAAGTAGAATGAGCAAGAACAAGAAATAATTGTTAATAAATTACCAAAGTAGCAACGAACACAATAATTCTAAGACTCTTGTCACTAATTCACTAATGCCTCCATGACCTTGTGTTTCCTTTCACAAATCAGTATACTAAATAAACAATATTTATTTTCTAATTTTGTAGCCTAAATTGATATTACCAGTGTCAAACTTGTGATTTAAATTTGATCATCGTGAACTAAAAAAAGTGTAAAAGACCATAGCCAAAATCAGCTAGGACAAAGTATTTAACATCAAATACAGTAAGATGAATAAAGTATAAATAGTGATAAACTAATAATCAAGCAATGAAGTGAATTTCTAGTCTCAACCAACAAGTCCAAAATAAGAAATTGAGCATTAATTAGTTATTTTAAAATCGAAATTAATGTTAATGTTGTTGTTTAGAGCCCCAATTTCTAAAAAGATGTATATAAAAAGATGATCAAAGTGTCAACATACAAAGGAGAATAAAACGTAACGGKTTTTTGACCATCGCTGTGGACCCTTCTCCTACAGGCTCTCTAACCACCTATGTTGCACTGCCTTCATCTTGGTGTTCTTGGTGATGATCACCATTCTTCTTCTATGAAATCCATGAATGATTTCAGGTTTGAAGTCCACAACACATGTAAAGAAAATATATCAGAATTAGTGGGAAATAAAGCAAAACGATAGTGATAACAAACAATCTTTCATGGCACAATTTGATTTACCAGCTTCTCAGTGGATTTAACATGATTTGGCTTTGTCCTTTGTCCTCTTAGTCTTCTATACTAACAGGATCATAATCAGGATCCTTTTTTCCCTCTCCAGACCCTTTTGCCTTCTTTTTCCTCTTTTTGCTTGCCTTGCTGTCCACCAAGTTTGTCAGTGACTTGCTGATGTCTAAGATACCAAGCTCCAGCAGTCTTGTCTTGCACTCCTCAATGCGTTGCATTCTTTCTTTCTCATAAGGATTCACAGTTTTTGAAGAATTTGATTCCCTTTGCCATTTGTCACCTACACATTACAACTCGATTCATTAAGAGTGTTAAAATAAAAACAAAATCAACAACAAACTAAGTTAATAACGTACACACGTAGACACCTAAAAATGTCACCCCAAATTGAATAGTCGATGAGGAAAACTATTACGACATCTCAAATAGATTTGATTCCAGAAGATTGCGCAAAATCCATAAACCCACATCCATTAAACCACATCCAAATTGCACAATTTGAATTAAAGTGAGATTGAAATCATACACCGAACACAATAATAGGACGAAAAGTATTTATTTTTATTTTATTTAAGGGAAATTCTATGCTATCAACAGTGGTATAGCGTTTATAAGTTGTACCTATGCTTTTGAGACTTTCTCAATTATCCATGAACTACCAATTGTTAATCAATTGTACCTTAACTCAACTCTTATAGTTAACCTAGTTAACTTTACAACAAAAAAAAATAAAAGTCAATTCCTTAACAACAAACCCACCACACACCACCCAATCGTAACAACAACTATTTTAAATTTAACTAAGTTAGTTTTTTTACTAGAAGGTAGCATAGTTGAAATGATGGGTAGTTCTATGTATAGTTGAGAAAGTCTCAAAAATTATAGTACATGTTAGAAAATGCTATACCATATGTGTATAGATTAGAATTTCCCTTATTTAATCTATCTTATATTTAATAACAGTTCTTGCTTGAAGGTTGAACCTTGCATTGTAAAAGAGGACAATGCTTTCTCAATGCATTAAAAAATGCAATTTAAAAAAAGAAAAAACAAAAAAACACTAACGTAAACTTCTCAAAGGGTGTGTTGATACCAAAAAAAAAAAATAACTACACACCAATATAACCAATTTTACATTAGAAGTTCAGATACATTATCGCTTTCAAACTTTCTAGAAACAAATGGTAAACAAATCTTCTTCTCTACCCAAAACTCTATTTTCCTCCTCTTCGCTTTCCTCCGCAGATTTGGCATAAACATATGTCCGTAACAATTGATTCCAAAATGTTGCAGGAAATTGTATACCACAAGTTGATCACACAATTAGACTTCACATTGCATTTGAAAGAAATAGTAGGGGTAAGCATTAGAAATACATTTTGAATTTAAAAAATTGAAGTATTTTGTTTGTAACAAATTTGTTCTTAAATTTACAGGAAAATCAATAACTTGCGTGCACATAATTCGACCACTCATTTCATTGACAGCCAATTTCTGGAAGTAATTTGAACCTATTTTGGGTTGTGCAGATTTAAATTATTACTTTCCTATGATTGTTCAAACAAAAATCTTTAATGCTTCTTGAAATTTCATACACTCGACAACAACACAATTAAGTAAGCATGGATAGCAATTTAATTTAGCACCATAATAAGAGATTTTCGACAAAATTTATTATTTTTGCGACCGATAATTACTGTTATATGACCAAGTTCATGATTTGGGCCATCGCATTTTCTGGAGACCGCATTTTTTCAGTTTCAGATGATTTCGATCATTGCTATATTATTATTTCCTATAATTTTGGTTTTTTAGGAGATTAAGATTTGATATTGTTAGACTAATTTTAAATTTTGATCAATTGAAATTTTTTTCAAAGAAAAAAAATACCATTTTTCGTTATAAAGAATTTGTATGGCTATTTTTTGGTAGTGGTAAAACAGAACAAAATCAACAAAGGCCTATGTAATCAACAACATTGAAAAAACAACGAAAATTGCCAAAAAATCCAAGCTTTTTATAGATCTAAAAATTTCAAAACTAGTCCTACACAAATCGATACGATTGAAAAAAACGAAAATGAAACAATGAAAATGCCAAAAAATTCCAGCCTTTTTAGAATCTAAATTTTTTGTAATATTAGTAAAATCGACCAAAAAAACAAAGGCTAGAATAGAAGTAGAAAAGATTCACAAAACGAGAAAAAATCAGCCAAAATGCAACATAACAGAGTCAAAACAAATAAATTAAAACCAATAAAACAACTATAAAAACATAAAAATGAAACCAAACACGAGACCACGGTAGCAAAAATCGGAAAAAAAACAGTGCGAAAAAACAAGACAAAAATAGGAAAAAGAAAACAACAAAACCCAATCAGCTCACCCAGGAAATTGAAGCCATTCTCATCCAGAAAAACGAAAACACACAAAAAATGATTCTTGCAATGTAAATTGAAGGTCTTTACACAAATGGCATAAAAGTTTTGGGTTCTTGAATTGAGAGACAATTGGTGCAAAATATGAAACCCTGAAGAAGAATAGAAAATTATGACATAGAGATGTAGTAGATGATAGTATATTATGATGAGAGAATAATGAACAGAATCGGTAAGCTTGAATTGGAAAAGCTGGTGTTGAAAGAGATTTGTTAAGTGATTATTTATAGAATAGTTGGAAAAGCTATAAGCTTTCAAACACTTAACGTAGCCGCAGAAAAAAAAATCGTAAAGTAAGAACCATTGTAATAAAATGGGTTGTAATAAATGGTCCTACCTGAGACACCTGAAAATGGTCTCCCCATAATGAGTAATCCGTGAATGAAACAACCGCGTCTCCGCGTTTGTTTCGACTCGGAAAAGATGCTTTGAACTCACGACGAAGTTGAAATACGTTGAGGTTGACTCGGAAATATTGAGCAAAGGTCACTTACAGGCAGAACATATGTTCTTTCTGGTTTTCTCATAAACTCAAAGTTTCGAAGGTTTCAAACAAGTCACGCTGGCAGATTCTCAGTGCTTTTTGTTTTCCATCTCGTTGCGCCATTTTTCTGAATCCGCCAATTTTATTAAATGTATTTTCTGATTGTTTCTATGATATCTATCCTTGAATTTTGCAGTCATTTAACATACGCAGATATACGCAGAACAATACCTGAATAATTAAGAAAAAATATCCGGGAAATACGTGGACCTTCTTAGAAAAGTTCTAGAATCCTTGCTGGAGGCAAGGGTGTCTAGGGTCGTCGAATCAACGGGAAATCGAACGAAGTAAAACGGAGGAAATCAAACATATCGAGGTTTTTGAAAAAAATATACCAAAATCATTGGCGGTATAACGCATAGTATGATCGTAACGCCATAGGAGCGTATATACGCTCAACATGATCAATGAGTAGCTGCGTGATATGACGCCTCCACTCTCACATACGTTTTTGCCAAAATTTCCATGGGAAAAGAAGAATCGCGTATATACGGCTGGAAACGAGCGTATATACGCTCCTGCCACCTGCGTAATATAGCGCTCGTCTCCAGTCGTATCTATACGCCAGTGGTTTTTGTTCCCAGGTAGCTCGTTTTTGCCTCGTGCTATAAATACTTCTCTGCTTGCTCATTCCCGGAGAGCACGACCTTCTATTCGCACATAGACACGACTTCAACTTCTTCACAAATCATATCACTTCACACAGCTTTGACACACTAATTTCTTTCCTCTCATCAAAACACTCAATAACACATTCTATATCGATTCAAGCATCGATCTCTCTTCGAAGCCATCAACAGCGAATAAGGGTTCAATAAATGAGATTACTCACCAGAAAAACCCTCTCTTTCTTTTAATTCCTTTTTGTCACTTTTAATTCTGCGCTAAACCATTGTTATGAGTTCATTTAATTCAATAAAACAAGGTTAGGAACCAACCAGCTGTAATGTTTCATGTAATATGTAGGTTTACTTGTTTTTCATTGTTTCTTTTTTTTTTTTTGGCTTTCATATGTTATACATATTGTTTATTGTCAATACTACGTCGTTGTTTGTCCTGTCTGACTGAGCAGATTCAATCGAAAGAGCGACTCTCCTTTTGAGTTTTTTTATTCTAACAATTTGATTGTTTGCAGTGACAGGTGAGGAGGATCACAACATGACATATTATTATGCCTTACTAACCTTGTTTTTTCATGTCTCGTTTGCTATTATATATATTCAATCACACTTGTATATATTGTTTAAACAAGACCGGAATTTATCGCTTGTCACTTAAAGTTCAGATAATCAGGTGGACGACCGGTTTCCTATAGCACATTATAACACAATTGTGCAACTAACAATCAATTGATACGCACTTATCCAGTGTAGAAGTCTTTGGTTTGTCATATATAGCAACCCCCTAGTAATATATGCGCTTTCAAAGTCAAATCAATAGGCTCTTTTGAATTCAATTGTGTATGATTTTATGGAACACAATGGAGACCGGGATAGAGGCCGGCTACAGGTGACGGGCGAATTGGTTTACAGATCTGATTCGTACATGTCCCCCAGAACCCACGACTGTACTGATGGACGTGGGCCATTTAATTTGCACTCCAGTTTCGGGGTCCGTGAATTAACCTATATAGGCACTGGTCAGCGCACGCCCTCAATTCGCGACACCACCGCCCAACGGCATTCACGTGACGGATGTCCATGGCTCAACCCATGACGACTGAAGCTGAGGTCAACAGCCCCTTGTCCTAAAAGGCGGTCGAAAGTCCCTACACCCACAAAAAAATAACGTTAACTAAAGACCCCCAATAGAAACTTAAAAGCTTTTACATAAGTTTGAAAGATAGTTGAATATTACTTAGTTAAAATTGTATTGTTAAGTTCAAACTAAATGATCAAAGTCTAAATATTGATGCGACTTTAAAATAGCATTTTAATATTGGTTTAAAAAATTAATTCTTAGACTTGATGTGACTGCTAAAAGATATATCCTACAATTGTTGATTACAAGTTTCTTGTTAAAAAAGCATTAACTATCACGAAATCTCTAATAAATTTGTACATGGATTATTTCTTCACCTACCCAATTTTCTTTTTTCATTTATTAAAAATGTTGTGCGGAGATAGTTTATATTAGTTTATCATGTAACTAGCTTCTTTTTAAGATATTAAAAAAATAAGATTGTATTGGTATTAAAATTTGAGTGGGTGCCAAAGTAAACGTAGATAGATATAAGAATTATATTTCGATTTTTATTTATAGCAACAATATGATGATAATTTTTGGACAGATGAGTGAAAGCTCAGATTGTATGGTTTTTTAAAAGTTTGCTAATCTTGGGTGCAAAGTAAACGTAGATAGTTATAGAATTATTATTTTGAATTATTTATTTCAACTAAGTATGATCGAATAATTTTTGTGACAGATATGAGTGAAAGTTGTTGTTATTTTATTAATTCGATATCTTTCTCACACTTTCACCAACGAAATGGTAAACATTGTTTAACAACCTTATCATAACTCTACCATAAACCTTATTTACTGGGAGACGTGCATTACTTTTGGCCATTGAATATGAAACTTGGTCAGCTGGTGTAGGGACGTGGGCCTGCGCCTTCAGCGTATAGCGGGGGTATGCGCAGCGGCTTCTGGAACCTCGAGGACATGGGTGCTTATGCGTGGGCGTTGAGCCTACGGATACTCCCGCACTGAGTGCGTTTGACGGAGTAGGTTGTGTCAATGAGGGGTCGCCACCGTGCTAGGAAAGGTTATTGCCTAACGGCCGAGAACTGTTGGTGCCAAAACAAGTGGCCGCCACGTCCAATCAAGTACCAGTCGTTGGTTCGGGGGATGGTACGAATCGATCTGTACACACCAATTCGCCCGCAGATGTAGCGGCCTCTATCGGCTCTCATTGGTAATTCATTAAACACGATTCTTTGGATGCACACAACTACATTTTATGCACTTAGAGCGAAGCTAGCCCTAGAAATTTACTAGTGAGTATTTTCTATTAGCACAAGAGACTACCTAACCTAGAAACTTGTGAGCCAACTTTGCCTTAAATCATTATTAAAACGTACATGCCTAACAGGGTTGTCCATAGTAATCTGATTAAAAGTTCACAAAATTCCGGTCTTGTTAGCAAAGTATATACAAAAGCTATTACACAATTAATATGCAAAAGATGAAGTGCATAACTTCTATAAGTAATGCAAAACATCCTATCACCCCAGTAAAATTGCAAAAAAACAAAAAGTAGTTTATAAAACGCAATAAAACGAATCCTTGCCTGAATCGCTACATGAAAACAATAGAAAACAATTGTTTATATCCTTGATAAACGCAAGCGCAGATGGATCTTTTCCCTTTCAATGCTATACAAGGAATAAAGAACTTTAGTATTTGACAATGAATTAATAATAATGAAATGACAAACCAAAAACCAATGAAAACCTCGCAAACAATGTGAAAACCCGTAATATTGACATGAAACAGTTTAAAAGTGATTTCTACATGTGCGGTAAGTTGAGATTGTAAAGAAGCTCGTAACAGATGGTGATCAGAATTAAAAAAAGAGTGAAAGATTTATGGTGAGGTAATCTCAGAATTCAGACCTTTGTTACGCGGTTGATTCGAGAAGAGAATCTATGCTGTAACTAAGAAACGGAATGGGTATAATGGGTTTGAGTGTGTTTGAGAGAAGGAGCGTAGGAAGAGGAGTAATGCGGTAGAGCATATGATTAGTCGTGGTGTTTCGACTGAGCAGGCAGGGGAGTTATTTAGTAAGCACGAGGCAAAACGAGGCACAAACAAACCTGCGTATAAGCGCTTCAGGAAATGAGCGTATATACGCTCAGATGCATGGATTCGATATATAACGCTCTACTAGAGCGTATAACGCTCTGGGCTCCCTTTTTGACAATTCGCTATAATTTCTGTATTGAGCGAGTATATACAGCCTGTTTGATGCGTTAAATATACGCTCCTGTTGTTTGAAGCGTATATACGCTCATCATTTGTCGGTATATTATCTGGTCTCCAATGATTTTTGTATGTATTTTTCCAAAACCTCGAAATATTGTTAGTATTTTTCCTTGACCCGATTTATTCGTGATATTTCCCTATGATTCGACGGCACCAACACCCTGCGTCTCCAAGCAAGAGTCAGAATGTCTAGAAGTTCCGACGATATTTCCGGATATTCTTCTATTATCATGTGATTTTCTGCGATTCTGCGTATTAAACAATTGCATAAGCATTTCATAGAAAATTCCATAGAAAAAAAATCAGAAAAATAATTGAAAAAGTAACGCGCGGATGTCAGAAAAATGTGACGGACATGAGAACATCAAAAAAGCATTGAGAATCGCCTTTGAAAACCTTTTGAAAACCTTTGAACAACCATTGTTGAAAAAACGCGAGAAAGGTTAAAGGATCTTTAGCCTTGTCCTGTTGGACCTTTGCTCAATACTTTTACCGAGTCCACCACCTCGCGTATGCCTAATGTTTTTTGAATTCAAAGATCTTTCTGATTCAAACAAAACGCGGAGACGCGGTATGTTCTACACGGATTACTCATTTGTTTGGGGAACACATTGTCATTGGTGTCTACAGAAGCCACCCACTATTGACTGAGTCTGAAGAACGATTGAGCTCGTAAGACGAAAGTCAAGTATTTCGATTCGGACGGAGAGCACTCAAACGTTCTGCGACCCTGAGTTACCCTATACGCCGTACCTGCCAAAACAATGTTAGTCTTTACCTGTTACCGCGGCCCCCATGCGTGTTTGCCCTGGAAGCCCGGATCCTCGGGTGGTTTTCTCCCTACGGCTGACCTTGGCTTTTCGTGAGAGTTGCGATGTGTGGTGCGGGTAGTGCGTGGAGTGGTTGTGAGAAAATTCCAAAAACGCTCCCGAAGAGATGCGCGGAACTTCGTTTGAGCGGGAGAAGATTCCAAAACCCGAAATGTTGCGTGACGGTGAACTTCGTGTGTTAGGGGAAGATTCCCAAGACCCGAAAATTCGTGACGGAACTTCTGTTAGCAGGGAGGACAGATTCCAAGACCCGAAAGACGTGTTACTTGAGTATTCTGTAGCGGGATAAACCATTAAGACCGAAAATGCTGTGCTGATTCTGCTAACGGGAGAAATCGTAGACCCTGAAAGAGCTTGTGCTGGATTTCTGTAGCGGGAGAAATCGTAGACCGAAGGTGTTGTGCTGATTTCTGTTATGCGGAGAAATCGTAAGACCGAAAGAGCTTGCGAATTTCTGTAGCGGGGAGAATCGTAGACCCGAAAGTGTGCATATATGGAATCTTGAGGTGCGGGAGAAAGTTCCAAAAAACCCGAAATGTGCAAAGGACTTTTTTGTGAAAAGCCCCACTTTGATGAAGTCTGAGAGACGAAAAATCTCGTAGACGACAGTCAAAGTATTTGATTTGGGCGGAGTAATGCCAGAGTTCACGTCGAAACGCCTCTTGCCTCGAAAGTTTCCCCTGACGGCTGAACCTTGGCTTTCGGGAAAGTGCGTTGTAGCAACAAATCGCGTATAGCGATGAATGCCGTTATAGCATGGTGAGTGGTATGATAATGAATTCCTCGGAACGCCTCTTCCTCAGGAAATCTTCCCTAGCGGCTGACCTTGGCTTTCGGAAGAACTGCGTGTAGCAAGATCGCGTATAGCGATGCAATGCCGTAGGCGTGTATGCAGGCCAAAGCCATTAAAGATGGGCCCTAAGCCTCGTTAGGTGGTGCGAATGTTATAATGTAATGTGATGTGTTTGTGCACATGTACTTGCAATGTGTAATGTAATGTGTTTGTGCAGTATGCATATGCATTGATATGGATGTAACTCTATGCGCAAGATGCTTATGAAGATGCGGCGTAAGCAATCATTCTTAGATCTAATGCATGAAATGACCAAGAAGTAGACTAATGTAAGATGCTGGATTGGGATGGAGCCGTCTCAAGCCCCCCATTCGACAAAGGCGATGCTTGGTGATTGCAAAGTGAGCCCCCAAACCCATGCGGTTTTGGTGTTGGGAAGGGCTTTAGTTTGTTTGGTGTTGATGGTTGGCTTCGGTGGTGAGCCGCCCAGCTTGAGTCTTCGAGTTAAAGGCAATGGTTGATGGAGCAAGGTAAGGCTAGTGAATTATGTGGAGTCATGGTGTTTTGGCTTAGCTTTTTGTGGTGTAGATGGTGAGGGACTGATTTTATTGCCCAAATCAGTAACTTAGCTGAATTGCTGCAGAGGATGCGATTTCGATGCCCAAAGTCAGACTTGAGCTGAATGCTGCGGTGTGGATGAGACGAGAACATGGAGGAAAGCTGCAATGCGATGCTTTGAGGAGAGTGCATGATGAATGCGGCAGAGGTGGATTAGCCTAATGACGACCGTTGAGGATGAGACTCTTAAGGTGTATGAAAGGAATAGGCTAGAGTTCAGAAAAACAAGCTTAAATTGTGACTGAGGGTAAGTGAATGGGGAATGTGATGTGTGTGGCTAGATGGATGTACGGTTCAAACGTCGAGTCTATGTCGTTCACACTAGATTTGTGCTTGATTCTGACTTTATAGAATCAAACCCAAACCATTATGTCCTTATGAACCTCGAAAATTGGTTATTGCCGTTATTGATAGGTCGAGACCCGAGAAGATGGCTTACCTACTATTCCTCTTTAATACAGACACGTCGTATGTAGTTCTCTATGGATTGAGTGAATTTGCGATCTCATGAGATTGCCTCCCATTGTAGAGAGGGCTTTGTGTATCATTCTGTAAGTGAGCTGTTGAGATGTTGAGTTCAAAGATTATAGGTACTTGACGATCACGATAACGTTAATGATGAGCCCTAATGTGGACGCAGTAGAGTGCTTATCAGTTGACTTTGACTGTTAGTATTGAATTGAGGACTTTTTAACTTTTGTTCTGAGACTTGCATTGGCTTGAAATTGGAATGTAGCCTGATTGAAGCATGAAGACTGCATTGGAACTTTAAAGTTTTTTGCACTTTTTGCACCCATTTTTGTATCTTCTCTTTTTTTCTTTTGCAGCATGTCTTTTCCTACGCACCTTTGGTCCAAAGGGTTAGGTGTTTCTCGATGGAGAAATGGAAACACATCTATGTATAGTCTGGGGAATCTGATAAGTGTGTATACGGACTTCCATATGAGTGCTGAGTTTCTTTAAGGTTGCAAGGATTTTTAAACAACAATAATTGGATGAAGGGAGAAACGATGAGGAGAAGAGAATGTCGTTTTGTTGGAGCTATTAGAAAAAAAGCCACTCTTAGCCAATTGTAGTCCATTGAACTATATGCGATAGATACGCGTCTATCATCTTTACGGAATTTGATTTCTTAAGTTTAGAAGGCAACAACACTATGAAGAAAAAAGACTGTTATTAGAAACAAAAAGAATTTAGTATGGAGCAATGGAGATGCTAGTTGCACTGAATTTGAGTCCAGTAACCTAGATGACATAGACTCGACGGGAATGAAAAAAAGAAAAGATCAAAGGAAAAAGATAACATAGTCTGGAAAGGGAGACTCTTCCGAATCTCTTTATTCCTAAAGCTAAGACTCTGTAGAAATCTTCTCTTAGTCCAGCACCAAGTCGTATAACCTGTGCGGAATGTACGGCCTCTAGATACCCTGAGATCATCTTTGGTTACGTTATTGCCAGGCTGCACGGAGGTTAGAATGATAAGATCTTACCCACTCTTCTTCAGTAGAGACGGAGAACTAACGGTGGCAAGCAAACTCCTCTCATCTAGTCAGATAGGGTGTGTGAACCCCTCGTCTCCCCTGGTTAAGGATTCAAAGCTCTCGGACGGAGGTTGGAGTCTGAATGTTAACCCGATCTGCCAAAATGAATGCATGGATATTTTCCCAAGTAGACCTATCTTTCTCAGGAAGCGAAAATAAAACCACTTCTTGAACATCATCGTCCAAGAAAGGGGAAGACCCATCGGGAACAAGCGGAGAAAGTCCAATTCCTCTTAAGCGCCATGGGGTCTTAAATCCCATTTATATGGAAATCGAGGTCATCAGTCGGCTGAACTTGGGTATGTCTTCGGCTGAGAAATCCTTTGCAGTTGGTTGCAAGGTTGGTCAAAAGTTCTGTCTTGTAGAAGGTTAGGTCGGTGCTTGATTGCCCTTTTCAAACAGCTTGTCAAAGGAAGGCCGGAGTTCAAACCATTTGATCTAGCCTCAAGCCTGTTGAACTTGCTCTAGCTTTTGGAGCTTTTCTTGCTGATGAGGCCATTCTGTGTGTTAGGGTCGATGGTGATGAAGGCGTGGAGAAGTAGCTTGCGAATTGGCTGAGCGGGAGTGTGTTAGGCTGCGAATTTTATATGAATGAGAAGGTTGGGAGGATTCCACATATGCAGCTTGGACTGAGGTGACTGGAGGCGCAAAACTATTTTCCCGGGTCGAGCGCAAGGGTCTTAGCCTGCGAGAGACGATTCTTCTGACCCCTGGTAGTCAGAAAGAAATCAAACCCTTTATGTTGAACTGTCCTCGTATGGTCATTATGAAGCATCGATGAAGGCAGAATTGACAAATTCACGTCACACTTATATATCCACTTGATAGGTCATCTTCCTAGAATGAACATGTATGAATGCAAGGTGCTTCCTTATTCGCCTTTTGAATTTTGAAAATGTTTTTTGAATTTTTTCTGCAATTTTTTTTTGTGTTTTTTTTGGGAATATTTTGCATTTTTTTTTATTTTGTTATTTGTTTTTTATGAAGGGCACCCAGATTTCGCAGGTAAAGATTATAGCACATTGCCTAAGTGGTAGTAGGTCATGCCTACGAGGTCGAGGCAACTTATGTTTGACCTGTAAGGCATAACGTCACAACCCTTCCAGACGTCTGGTCTAAAGTCAACGTTCTTAAGGTTACATACACGTCGATGGCCCACCCCTACGCTTGAAAGTCAAGGGTCAACCCTAAACATCTAGAGTCTATAGAGACTACTAATCAGGACTCTTAAATGTACAAGGGTGCCTGAACGAAACCTACACGTCAAAAGTTGCGGACCTGACCTACGGTCACAGCCACGACGTGAGACTCTTGAACGCAAGGCAAGAGAGGATCACTATCCTTCACGAGACATAATGAAAATGCATGAATTGTGACAACATAGACTATCAGTCAGAACCCATGGGACCATCAATGAATCATATACTGTGTTATATGGATCCTAGACCCGATGTACCAATGAGCCGTTATGTGACACCATACATTCCACACATCATATGAACTCAGACACAAGAACACACTGGACAACTCAAACATGGGCGTTGGTGTCTTACGGTTAATCAAGTCAGAGAGCATCGTACCAACGCCTAAGGCAGAGCTTGTCCAGTCTTCAACCACTTACGATACGATTATGGCCAAGATACCCCTTAACAACGCATCTAGTAACAGCTGCACACACGGCATGGCGGGATAGACTTGCCTTACCATGCATCAATTAAACCACAGCAACCAACGTAGTATCGCCCCCTTAGGTCTAGTCTCGAGCATCAGACATGCCCCATAGTGAGACCAAGAGGCCTAAGGCACTTATTCGGAAAGTCACATGCAAAATGCAAAAATCCATTAATACGTGATGATGGAAGTTACGAACTTTTCAGTCTGTCACTTCACTAACGGTGATTATCCCAGTGAAGTCGCCCAAAATTGTAGCGGAAAAATACAATGCGCTGGCTTCTTATGCTCAATTAGATATGACCTACTTTGATTGTGTAACTACTAGCCCAGGAAAAAAGAAAAGCCATGAATTTTCACCATATAGTGCAGACCGTGATCTTGTCAATTTGATCCACAAATATACAATCCTGATGCCAGGAAGCGCTAAGTTATTGAAAAAGATATTCTCCATGATAGAGCGCTGCAGTTCCCTCATGTACTAGTTATTATAAGGTGACTTATAACATACGCGATGGATCATAAACCTAAAGACATAGAGTGTTGTGCTTAGCGTGGCATGAGCCAAATCTGGATCTCCCGGACATCAAAAGTGCTGGGATAGAGCAAGGGAAAGGCCTAATGTGCAAAATAACAGTGGTCCCTAAGGTTTTCTGTATTCGCTGAATAGAGAGGTTGAAGTCGCTCTACCGCGTTGTCCCCTAGAAAGGTTGTGATGCATTTCCTTACAATCGAGAGAACACGCGCGACGCTACAAACGTGAGAGCTGTCACAAACATATGGACCACCATCTTTGTACGTCTAAATATTACACACTTGCAGTACAAACCCAGTCAGTTAAGGGACTTCGATGGGGACAGTGAGCGAATACGAATTAGTACCATAATGCCGCGAGTAATGGACTCGCCTAATATCGCGCATATTAGAGCAGTGAGTCTGCGCTCTATTCGGTCTCATTTGTAATTCCATTAAACACGATTTATGATGCACCACAATTACATATTTACCATCCTTAGGAAGCGCAACTAGCCGAGAAATACTAAAGTAGTATGTTTCTTATGCACCAAAGAGACTACCATAACACTCCACGAATCGTGAAATCGTCTACAAGCGTTAGAGTTGTGGCAGGAGGGAATTAATATCTCCATATATGTGGTAATAACACCTCGCTGTCGCTATAAAAAACATGAAATTCTACCTGGTTTTTCGACGTATGTCTACACTACCTTTGTAGTTTCACCAAGAATGATTCACAAAAATATCCTTCCGGCCTCAGTATCTGTTTAGCAATAATTTCTATAATGGTCTCATATTTAGCAGTTGTGTATATCAAGCAAATAGAAAAAGGACATAATAAAGTACCAAAAATTACAACGATGAACGCATGTGCATAACAAACATTCAAGATAAAAGACTGCAATTCTTGCAAGATCTTCTCTTACCTAACAATCTGCAGAAAGAAAACAAAGTAGTATTATGAAAACGCAATAAGAACGATATATATACCAATTGCCTTGACCAATCATGACTATAACATAGTAATAAAGCAAAAAAAAAGAAACGAGGTAGGTCCATCTAAAGTAGGAAAATCGCGCAAGAGTCCACACAAAATAATAGGAGCATCCTTTCGCCGCACTATCGACAAAACTTTACAAATTTTGCTACCTACATTTTGTAGCAAATAAATGAAATTTTAAGTCATTAAGCAATAATAAAAATTATTATCACATATAGAAAGCTCAATATTAATCAAATTTTTATCAAGATGTAAAGAACGTACTTGTAGTCACTACGACAAATAGATAATAATAATCGCGAAAATGAAGACAAAACCACAAAACACAAAATGAGACCAACAAATGCGCTGTTACAATACGAATGGTTAGCAAATAACACACACTACGATCTACGTTATTTCTCATCCATGATAAACACACGGTCAGAACATTGCTATTAGAGACTTTTCTACCCATTGCTTTAATTCGATATCCTACATAAAATCTGCTTAGTAAGACAATGGTAAAGGTCTAGTTCAATATTAAAAAGAAGAGAGCAATAGTTGAGAGATTATATATGCATCGTGCATAATACTCTCAACAGACTTTCTATACCAGCGATTCTTATCGCCCTCAACCTGAAATTGAATTCGAAAGAGAATCGAATGAAATTCTCTATTATGCACATACTAAAGAAACGAAAGCGTGTATTATAATGTTGTTTTATCTGAAGAGTTATTAAGAAGAAGAGAGACGAGAGTCCTGAAGAGAGACAGTATGCTAAGAAAGCATATGCAAGCGAGAAGAATAATCTTAATGGCTTGCGTTCTTCTACGAACAATTAATAAAATAAGTGGACAAACATCAACATCTGTAGCAGTGGGCAGGAGGTATATGTGGCATGAGCAGGCACGAAGTGAGCGGCAAAACGAGGCCAAAATCAGAACCTCTGACCGTTAAACTGACGCTCAGGGGGATGAGGCGTAATATACGCTCATGAGTGAGCGATAATACGCATCAAGTAACTGAAGCGGTAATAACATTACGGCCTTCTTGCTTACTTTTGGTACGAATTTGCTGTAGACTTATAATGGAAGCGTATCATATCGCAATAGTCCTAGCCATTGAGGCAGGTTATTATACGCTGCTTCCTGCTTTGTTTGAGGTGACGTAGATTACACGGCTCATCATATTGCGTATATACGCTCCATCATAGATGTGGATATGCGCGCAATGAATTTTGTAATTAAAAGATAGTTTCACAAAGAATCTCTCACGAAATAATATTTTGATTTATCTCTGCCCGAATTTTTAATCGTCTTCCTGATACGAAACGCAAGTAGTTGCGCTACAGACCCCTTGCTCCCAAACAAAGGGAAGATTCTAGCAATGTGCTAAAGAATGATTCCCACGTATTTCCGTTATGATATGTACTTCTACATATTTTATTCTACATGTATCTTTCTCGTATTCTGACAGTATTACAACATTTGAACAAAAACTTCGATAGAAAATACAAATTCACAGAGACCAAAATCACACGATAATAAACAATATTTAAAATACATATCGAGATCTCAGACACCAACATAGTACGGTACCCATAGGATGTCAATTGCAATCTATACCAAATAAACAATGAGATGTCGCACTTTGAAGAACCTTCTTTGAAAAAACTCTCTTGAATAGAAAACGACAAGAAAGTATTTTTACAGCAGCACTATGACCTAGTACTCTACTTGCTCCACAAAATTCTATTTTCCGTAGTACGGACCCTCGCGTATTTCAACTTATGAATGTGCACAATTAGTGCATTATAACTCTATTAGATCCACCCTAGTATTCAAACAATTCCTACAGGTCAAGCCGCGTAGACCTGCCAATGCTG
>SNQN01009876.1:0-10604 GCA_008642245.1 Bassia scoparia
ACGCAGCAAATGCGCTGTTCGTTTTTTATGAAAAAAATCTTTCCAAAAAAAATATTTTTGAGAAAACTTTCCAAAAATAATTTTCTTGACTCGTCGAGAAGATGATCCGGCGTTGTGCGAACAGTACAACTGTTTCTCCAACTTGTTGGGTCAAAGTTAACCAACCAACTGTTTAGTGCCTTCAACTCTAAGAGAGAAAGTCGAAGCCCAATGCCATCAACCAATAGATACAACAAAGCACGCAACAAACACATTCATGCACTTAATACAACAAGAGACTTATATGTCTATTCCTAAACTAATCTGCAATGTCATTCAACTTCCTCGAAATTCCTTATCTTCATATAAGCTGATCTTCTCGAGTCTTCCTCGAAGACTTTCTCTTCGAATAGTCTGGCCAAATCTGTCATGCAAACACACAATACGGAACGCAATTTGCCACATATCAATTTGTTAGATAATCGTCATTCCTTTCTCTTTCAAGTGACCAAGAACAATATCTCAGCTGTATTCATCAGACCAATGTACCTATTCTTGCAACTGTTTGTCATCACTCAAAACACTAGGGAACTTAACACAAAGTTTTCTTATTTTCGATTGTGTGAGGAACCAGTTGGGTTGATTCCTATAAGCAACAAAATATAAGCAAAGCAATAAAGGAAACACAAGATTTCACGAGGTTCAGCCAACTTTGGCCTACGTCCTCCTAYCCTATGTTCTTTTATTAATCTACTCCGAAAATTGAAGAACACACTCCCTACCGTTTCCCTGCTCTGGGAACCAGTAGACCCCACACTCTTCTCCGAATGTGCACTCGACTTACACTCGCAAGCCCTTTGTGTTTGAACTCACATTCACTCACCTAGCAATCAACCCCTCTATTGATCACTTTAACAATAACATTTTTCTCTCTTTTGATCTCACTTCTTGAAAGCTATAAAGAAAATATRTTCATGCTCTAAAGTGCTCTTGTATATGACTCGATGTAGTGTTTTGTGTTTTAMGCGTTTTCTGTTAAAAATAAACTCCAGTTTTGATGCGTAAGAGATATATATGGAATATGGACGAGTGTATGCGTGTGCCCTCGTCGGGCCTACGTCGATTTTGGATTGATCCCRTACGTGTGTGTGCGTTGGGGTGTGTTGTCGATAGAGGGGATCGCCACCGTGCCTATACAGGTTAATCACGGACGCCCAAAACATTGGTGCCAAACTAATGGCCCCACTCTTTGGTCTGGTAACAAAAGTGAGGGTTCAGGGACATGGTACGGAAAAGATCTTTGACCCAATCCGCCCGTATGTAGCAGCGTCTACTCTGTCTCATTGTAGTTCCATTAATCATAATCATTGAATTCAAAGAGCCTATCGATTGGTACTCTTCATCTAACACGTTTTCTGAATCTAACTTAGATAATTTGTCCATCAGGACGACACCATGTGCAATGGTTTGATATTTAAACCCAAGCTTTCGCTCACATGGCAACCTAAGTTTGTAAGAATTAGCTTATGTCATCTGATAAAGAAACATGCTGATATTTATGCTGGTTGATCTTTTGTATAAGTAGTTTGATTTCGTTGGTGTATATATTTGTCTTAATAATACTATGATAATGTTTGATGTTGGTCTGTGATAAAGCAATATTGATCTGATGGGTTGATAATATGCATACGCTTGCATTAGTTGCATATGCTGGGTTTCATTTTCTCTTTTTTTCTTTATTTTTTTTTATTTTTCTTGAATGGTAGATTTTTTATAGCCATCATAGATCCGGAATGAATAAATTTCGGTCGGTAATTACGAAGTCTATTTTTGTTTTGAGGGAATACTAATCATTTACCCTGACCAAATTTTTTCGGTCGTAATATCGACCGACAGAATTATATTTCGGTAAACAAAATTTTCGCCGAGTATTCCATCCAAATTATTTTTTGAGGGAAAGCAATTTTAGCCGCTGTATGTAGAAATCCCCTGACACGAGCAATATATTATCGGAGATTGGTTAATTGACTCTTAAGTAATACGGATCAACGAAATTATAGGATCGGTACAGGGAGTATTTAAATAAAGTGATTATTCCCATCAAGCTATCACGATTTTTCTTTTTTCTTGTGAAAATAATCGGTTGGTATTAAGAATACGGATTATTAATATTAAGTGTTCGGTCAATGATAGCGGTATCACCGCCTGATAATTCTCGGTCGGATGAATTTATGTTTTTTCATTTAGCCTGTAAGACGATATTATAGTCAAATGTCCAGGACCTAATCTAATAAATTTTTTATTCCGAATTTAAGTATCAGTACGTCATCCCACAACGAAAACTTACAGCTGTAATAAAATTCCGCGTCTCTTGTCAATATATCATTCCCTTGATATACACTGTCTATTCTGACCGAAATAAATCGATAGGATGATTGAATTGAACGCTGCGACCTCCGAATGGTTCTTATATTGTCTCTTCTTATGTGTTTAATGACTCACATCTTTCCACAAGTACATCTCTTTTTATGACATCCACTGACGCCAAGATTGCTTTTTAAGCTTCACAGCTTAGTATAAAGGGTTTTCCCTTTATATATGTAATAGACTTTTTTTATGTTTATTTGATAAAGATAATTTAATTTTGTAATGTATTTATATATATTTATCTCACTAAAAGTTTAGTTTTCTCAAAAGGCATTTTAATTATTATTGCTTGTTATTTGGTAATGTATAAATTTTTAAAATTTAATTAGATAATTTTTTTTATGTCAGATCTAGCTGTTAAATATAATTAAACTTATCCCTGTTACGGAGCTAGTTTGTTTTATTATTGCTGAATTAATTTTTAACGCTGATTTAGGGTTTTTCTTGTCCTTGTTTTTGTATTTTGAGATTTTTACTCAATACTTATCTTTTTCGATTAATCTATTTTCATACGTAAATGTATTTAAATTTAATCTTATACACGATTAATATTTAATTAATTTTTATGTAGTTTTTTGCTAATTTAAAATGATTTTTTTTAGAAAATAATTAATTGAGGTCTGCCTTTGACATCCATCCGTATCTTGCGTTATCTTTCGACGTGGTAAGCTGAACACATCGTGCGATAGTATTGAATACGTCAACATTGGCACATAATCCTTCATTCTGGTTTTAGTATACTAGTTTAATAGGTTTTATGAATTTGAAACATTTATTAACATTTTTTTAAATTAATCTATAAACGCTTAATGCACAGATACGCCATGCATCTTCGTTCGTACTTGTTATTAAATGATACGGAGTATTCCTTTTGGGATTTAATATTTAAAGCTCATATTAAACTACTTATCAATAAATGACACAGAGAAAATCTTGTGGATTAATATTTTAAATAACTATTTAACTTAGTTTAAATTATTAACCTTTGGATAATATAATATAAAACTTAGGGTTGATATTTTTATTACATACTGAATGATATCTTTTTGGATTAATTAATTTTCCTTTTTAAATAAAATGAATTAAAATAATATAAATGCCATGAAAGTGGGATTAATGATATTAAAAATAATTGAAAATATTATTCTTTAGGATAATATTATTATATACAGAGTTAATAATAATAATGATAATAAAATATTATTATTATTATTATTATTATTATTATAATATTATTATAAAACCAAAAAACGGTTACAATGCTTAAAAAGCCCTGCAAAAGATCAAGCGAAACTACAAGAAGTTGGAGATACATTCCTAGGCCCACTCGTCATGATCATTAATATATTATTATTAATTATTATTTATATTATTAGTTATTATTATTATATGTAATTTATTATTATTTTGATTGATTTATATTAATTATTATTATTATTATTATTATTGATTATTAAATTATTATTATTATTATTATTAATATTATTATATTATTATTATGTATTATTAATTATTATTAAGGATTATTATTATTAATTAATTATTATTATTATTATTATTATAAATTGATTATTATTATTATCAATCATCATCATATCGTTAATTATCATCACTATCATCAATAGTATTTTTATCGTTATATCAATTATCCGTTATCAACAATGTTAACAAAATAATTAAGTTGAACTTTAATTGAACTATAACTGAACTGAAAGAACCTAAAATTAAAGCCAAGTAACAGGCCCCAACGCATCAATGGGGCCTTCATCTCCAACCAATCTCTTCCTTTCCTCCTTTGCCACATAGATGTCATTTCCACTAACCTTTTTTCATTCATGCCTACCCCAATTTTCAGTCTCACACTGAGCTTCTCTTATAGTATCTTTTGAGTCCTTTAGCACATTATTTCGTTCTCAATTATGGATAGTGACAATATAGGTGAGCTTATTTCATATATCTTTTTGGTGGTCTGGTGAGTTCTTATTGGCCAACCGGGTGTAGCCGCAGAGTATGTATGATTGGTAGAATTTACAATAATGTAGCCATGGGCCTCCTTATTCTAGCCTTGTCCTATTTTTCCGACTTTCGTTTTGTGGGTTTGAGCCATACGAATCACCACGTGAGTTGCGTTGGGGGAGCTTTTTTTTCGAATGGGGAATCACGCACCTGTGCCTATACAGTTAATCCGGACCGCACAACATTGATCAGAAGTTAATGGTCCCTGTTTGAATCCAATAACTAGTTCGTCAGGGTTCGGCGACTATGAGCAACCACAGACAGAATCTCGCCACAAATCCCGCGACCCGCCATGTAGCAGTCTCGCACCACACACCACCACCAACACAACCACAACACTACATCACGGTCTCTTATTTAATCACAACAACTTAACAATTTTTGTCCTTTTAGGGGAACGTGTCTACAGGGCTTAGACCAATTAGCGACTCGGAGTTTTTTAAATGATCCATATAATCACTACATAGCCCTAATTGTTGTGATCACTCAAATTAATTCAACTAATTACGGAAACCTAACATTTCTAGTCGTTTAATAATTAATTTGAATTTAATGTGATTCGATTGGCCAATTTTGGTCTGTTTAAACAATCAAAAGCCGTCACAATGCATATCAGAAACAATGATATAGATTGAGTTATATATACAATACGCAATCATATACAAGAGATCGGAAAACCAAAGAGGTAATATATGAATCAATCTTACGCTTGTTTATCCGGATCCAACACAAAAGAAAACAAAGGTTAGTGTATCAAAAGCTTTTGCTTTTAAAAATAATATTGCAATCACTAGATTTGGCAAAGAAACGATCTCCGAAAGTTTGCGATAAGATTCGAACCTTGGATTTTTGTGTGGTGCGATTTCTCTGTTTTTTGATGAGTGATTTGTGTGTGTGAAGATTTTGAGATCTTTGGAATTTAGCGCTGTTACGAAGATTTAACTGATGGTTCGATTAAGCACCGAGAACATTGTATTTATAGGTGTATAACGAAAGAAAGATAGATAGAAACAGCGTCATCTATACCTTGGCAACAGGCATATATACGGTGTGGGGACAAAATAATTCGCTCATAACCAAGCAGTATATAAACCGGTAGGCTGTCACCCTTTCTTATATACGGCCTGTTTTGATACGTGGAACCACGTGCCAACCAATCGTATATACGATTCTATTTCCCTCCTATCTATCTTTCGTTCGGAATTCTACTATCCCTGCATCTTCAGAATATATAAATCTAAGACCTGGGAACACCTTTAATATCATCAAAATTTTGGCTTCCCTGGAGCCAGGTTAGTGAAGGTTTAAAAAGCACTCAAGAGCAGAGGGGGGGGGGGGAGCGGGGGGGGAAATTGGAGTGATAATAGCCTTAGTCGTGAAGGTTCGAGGAAGGTCGACTCAAAAAAGGGAAGAGGGGGTGAATTGAGTGCCTATTAAAAATGGTCAAATCGATTGATGTAAACTGTTGTTAGTAGAAACGTAGAAATACAAGTATGGATGGGTACCAACTACCAGCGGATAACTGTTATTTATAGATTGAACAAGTAGCATTACAAGAAAAGACCGTATTAGACCATAAAGTTATAACGAGGTTCACGCCTCCAACATTCTGGGAACTAAAGTCATCACCTGTAAGTTACTTTTTATTTAATCTAGACTGTCCGAAATAACAAAGCAACTTCTCACTCACGAATGTAACGTGGACTCACTCACACTAACATTGTCACCCCCAGCACTCAATCCCAAGTGTGCTAATTCGCACTTGAAACTCCACAAGCACTCGCTAAATGACTATCAATAGCTACCAATTTACCAAACCACTTCGTTGGTAATTCTACCACTCATCTTTCTTTTCCTCCTCAAATTACAGTTGGCACTTTATGAGTTTTACAAGACATGGGTATGATCGCTCAATAATGTGTGGCACTGTTGTGTATGAACGTTACTTGCTTGATCTAGGCTTTGGACTTGTTCTCTTTTCTTTTTCTTTCTCTCACAGATACACTTTGTCCGGATACACCATTTAAGAACGTGGAAAGAAGTAGTCAATTCTTGAGTTATATGGCATGGATAATTTAAAGCAATTACTAGTGATGCAACCTAGAATATAAAGAGATAAATAAGATATATCTAACTTCTTATATTTTAAGGAAAGTTTCATAAGAATTATTTCCATACTCAGATGAATATAATATCTTATGGCACTTTAATTGCATCTAAGTAATTACCAATATATCCAAAACATATATTCCACCAGATCACTTGAAGTTATTCCCAGAAAACCCCCGTTTTTTATGAAAAAAATTTCCAAAAAAATATTTTGTGAAGAAACTTCCAAAATATTTGTCTTGACCTCGAGAGATGCATCCGGCGTTGGTGAGAACAGTACAACTGTCTCCGATGGTACTTGGTTGGGAGCGAGTCAAAAAAGTTAACCAAAACCAACTGTTTTTAGGTTGCCTTCAACTCTAAGAGAGAAAGTTCGAAGCCCAAGCCATCCAACCAAATAGATACAAAAAGCACGCAACAAACACATTCATGTCCACTTAATAAACAAAGAAGATTATATCTATTCCTTAGAACTATCTCAATGTATTTCAACTTCTCGAAGCTTTCCTTGCATCTTCACATATAAGCTATGATCTTCTACGGAGTCTTCTCGAAGGACTTTCTCTTCAATAGTTGAAATTCCGTATGCCAACACAACAACGATATAGCAATTTGCAGCATATAACAATTTGGGTTAGCATACATGTCACTTTCCTTTCAAGTGACCAGAACAATATCCTAGCGTAATTCATTATACGACCAATGTACCTATTTTCTTGCCATGACTGTTTGTCCCATTCAACTCAAAACACTAGGGAACTTAACACAAAGTTTTCTTAGTTTTCGATTTGTGTGAGGAACCAGTTGGAGTTGCATTTCCTATAAGCAACAAAATATAACGCAAGCAATAAAGGAAACAGCAAGATTTCCATGGGTTCATGCCCAAGCTTCTGCCTACGTTTCCTCCTATCCCTTGTTCTTTATTAATCTACTACTTCCGAAAATGTGAAGAACACAACAACTCCCTACCTGTTTTCCCCTGCTCCTGGGAACCAGTTCAGACCCCACACTCCTTCTGCCGAATGTGCACTCGACCTTACACTCTGCAAGCCCTTTGTGTTTGAAACTCCACAATTCACCACCACTAGCAATCAACCCCTCTATTGATCACTTTAACATAACTTTTTCTCTCTTTTGAATCGTCCACTCTTGAAAGCTATAAAGAAATGATGTTCATGCTTAAAGTGCTTCTTGTATATAGACTCGATGTAGTGTTTTTGTGTTTTCACGCCGATGTTTCTGTAGAAATAAACTCCAGTTTTGATGCGTAAGAGATAATTATGGATATGGAACGAGTGTGATGCGGTGCCACTCGTCAGGAGCCTACGTGATGTTTGGTTGATCCCATAGTGTGTGTGCGTTGGGGTGTGTGTCGATTAAGGGGACTCGCCAACCAACAGTAGCCATAATATACAGGTTAATCACGGACTGCCCAAAAACAGTTGCCAAGACTAATGGCCGCCACTCTTTTGGTCTGGTAACAAAAGTGAGGGCAGGGGACATGGTACGAAAAGATCTTTGACCCAATCCGCCGTACATGTATGCAGCGTCCTACTCTGTCCACTTGTAGTGCCCATTAATATATAATCATTGAATTTCACAAGAGCCCTATCGATTGGATCTTAGAAAGGCACATAAAAACAAAACACAGAAGGTCGTTTTCTTATTAAGAAAGCATTACTACTTAATCCTCAACGATTTGTGACCACTTTCGAATTAATCAAATTAATATTGGTGCCTAAAATCCATTCGTCCAAATCATTCTCTGAATTTAATGTGCATTCAATTTAAATTTCGGTCTTTATCTTAAAGCATGGAAAGACATAGGCGCGCAAAGAATCATGAATAATATATATAGAAATCCAAAAAAAAAAAATCAAACTTACTGTAGTCGCTTCTAACACAAAAAGAAAACAAGATTACGTATCAAGCTTTGCTTTCTAAATTGAATCGCTTATCACAAACAAAAAACTTGTCAAGCAATTGACAAACAACAAACACGATTGGTGTGATTCAGTCGAAAGCAATTGAAAACGAATGAATTTTACATGAATTTGAAAACCAAAAGCAAAACGAAATTCAATTATTTATTAATCAAAATTAATAATATAAAGAAAGAAGACAAGTTTTCATTGAATATCCTCTGGAATTTGTTAACCTAAATATCTGCAAGAATCGACTCCGAAAACTGTGGATACTTCGGGGACTTTATTGTTTTAAAAAGTTTGGTGTTGTGTTTATATGGATTGAGCATTGGAATGAAAGAGACTTTTGAGAGCTTTGCAATACTACTGATTATTCTACTGATTGTGAGTAATTTTGTTGGTTCGAGTAAGCACCCTGAGAGCCACCACCACACCTGTCTATTTAAGGCGTTTTGGGGAAGGGGATAGAGATAGCAAAGCTAATCTCTATTTTATTTTTCTTTTCGTTTCTGATATCCCTTTGAGAATTTTACATCCATAATTTTTTTTGGATCATAATCTGTTACTACCGAATTAACTTTAATCACTTCTGGTAATACAACTTGGTGGATCATAGATTAATCTTTCATTACGAAATATTTCGGAAATCTCGACATATATCTGGATTTAAAGCATTACTACCTAATCCTGAACTGATTGGTGTGCCGACTTCGGGAATTAATCAAGATTATATGGTGCCTAAAATATCCATGGTCGGGGTCGCATATATTCTGATTTAATGTGATTAAGTTAAATTTTATTTTCCGGGTCTTTATTAAGCATCGAAAAGAGTCATAAGGCGCAAAGATCATGAATAATAATATAGAAATTTCCCAAAAAAAAAAAAAATCAACTTACACATGTACGCAATCAACACAAAAGAAAACAAATGTTAGTATCAAAGCCTTTGCTTCCAATTGAATCGCTTATCACAACAAATAAAATTGTCAGACATTGACAACCAAAACGATTGTGATTATCACGCAACAATTGAAAACGAATGAATTTGTATAACATTGATTGAAAACCAAAAGAGCAAAAACGATTCAAGTTTGATATTAATCAAATTAAATTAATATAAAGAAAGAGAGAGAAAGTTTCACATTGAATATACCCTGAATTTGTACCTAAATCTGCGAAGATACGACTCCGAAAACTGTGATGACTTCGAGGGAACTTTTTTGATTTTAAAAAAAGAGGGGTTTGTGTTTTATGAGATTTTTCGAGCTTGAATGTAAAGAGACTTTGAGAGCTTTGAATTAGCCTGATTTTTCTATTGATTGAAGCTGATTTTTTTTGTTGATGGTTCCGATAAGCACGAGAGCATGTATTTATAAAGGCCGTTTGGGAAAGGATAAGATAGCAAAAAGAGACTAATTTCTATCTATTTTTTTTTCTGATATCTTTGGAATTTTTTATTTACAAATCACTTATTTTTTGGATCTAATCTGTTATCGTCGATTAACTTTATTCCAGCTGTTTGGTATAAACTTGGTGGACTAGATTATATCCTTCTTAGAAATATTCCGGAATAAAGCCTCCGGAATTATCTGGATTTTAGCATTACTACCTAACCTAAGCTGATTTGTGACCACTGAATATCGAATTAATCAATTAAATCATATGTGCTAAAAAATCCATTCTCCATCAATCATTCTGAATTAAAATGTGATTCATAAGTAAATTCGGTCTTGTAATTAAGCAACGACAAGTCATAAGGCGCAAAGATCATGAATAATAATTAGAAATCCAAAAAAAAAAAAAAATCCAACTTACGTTGTATCGCAATCAACACACGAAAACAAAATTGTTAGATCAAAAGCTTGCTTCCAAATTGAATCCGCTTATTACAATAACAAAATAAATTGTCCAGCATGACAACGCAAACTGATTGTGATTAGTCGAAAGCAATTGAAAACGAATGAATTTAACCAATGAATGAAAACCAAAAGCAAATAAACGAAAATTTCAATGTATTATATTAATTCAAAAAAATAATTAATATAAAAGAAAAGGAAAGAAAAGAGAAAGTTTCATTGAATATCCTCTGAATTTGTACCTAAATCTGCAAGATACCGACTCCGAAAACTGTGATGACTTCGAGGAGAC
>SNQN01009876.1:10629-23792 GCA_008642245.1 Bassia scoparia
TTTTGATTTTAAAAGTGGTTTGTGTTTATGGATTGAGCTTGAATGAAAGAGACTTTTGAGAGCTTTGAATACTGATTTTCTATTGATTGAAGCTGATTTTTTTGTTGATGTTCGAGTAAGCACCGAGAGCATGTATTTATAGGCGTTTTGGGGAAGGATAAGATAGCAAAGACTAATTCTATCTATTTTTTTTTCTGATATCTTTGGGAATTTTTACATCAATATTTTTTGGATCTAATCTGTTATCCGAATTAACCTTTATCCACTTTTGTATAAACTTGGTGGACTAGATTAATCTTCTAGAATATTCCGGATCATTCTCGAATTATCTGGAWTTATCTAAGAATTTCCGAATTCATTTATTTTCGAAAATCATTTTATAAAACTTGTAAAAATCATAGAAAATCAAAGAATAATCAGAAAAATAATATAAAAAATATTGGAGAACTCAGAAAATTGAGAAGAATAAAATTAAAGTGGAAATTAGAGAAATAACCCATAGAAAATATTCTACAAAATCCTAAAAATAAAGAAAAGAACCTAAAAATAGAAAATAATTAAAAGAAATAAAAAGAAATACTTTCCGCCTATTATTGGGCTCTTAACGGATGATTTCAAACTTAAATTTAATTTAACTTGTTCAAATGTATGTGGTTTATGGATTTTGTCGCAACTTCCGAAATCAAATCTATTTCGAAATGACGTACTTTTCCTCATCGACTATTCCATTTGGGGAGACATTTTTAGGTGTCTGCAGAAGCCCCTACTTTGGCGAAGTCTGGAGAGAAGTTTGTTCATGGGGAGACATTCGATTCGAGACGGAGGATAACTCAAGAGGTTCTGCGATCTCAAGTTATCCTTTTCGCCGGTACCTGCAAAACAATGGGTAGTTTTACATGTTATCGCGCCCCATGCAGCTGTATTCCCTCGGATGCACCTGGATCCTTGGGTGGTTCTTCTCCTTACGGTAAGCCTTGGCTTTTTCAGGAGAACAACAATAACTTGAAAACGACATAGGTATGTTTTAATGCTGAGACACTTGAAAACGAGAGCCCTAAGTCAGGATTAAGGACTACCTTGATAACAACATAAGTCTGGTTTAATGCCAATAGAGACTTGAAAATGATAGTTCTAAGTCAGGATTAAGGACTATCTTAAAAATGGCATAGGTCTGTTTTAATGTCGAGAGACTTGAAAATGATAGTCCTAAGTCAGGATTAAGGACTATCTTGAAAATGGCATAGGTCTGTTTTAATGTCGAGAGACTTGAAAATGATAGTCCTAAGTCAGGATTAAGGACTATCTTGAAAACGACATAGGTCTGTTATAATGCCGAGAGAGACTTGAAAATGATAGTCCTAAGTCAGGATTAAGGACTATCTTGAAAATGACAANAAGCCAAAATTTGATAAAGGATGTTCCCAGATCCTAGATTATATTCTGAAGATGCAGATAGAWATTCCCGAACGAAAGATAGATAGAGGGATAGAATCGTATATACGATTGGTTGACGTGGTTGCCACGTCAAAACARCCGTATATAAGAAAGGGCCTACCGTATATACGCTTGGTATGAGCGTATATATTGTCCCCACACCGTATATATGCTTGGCCAAGCGTATATATGATACCTTTTTTCTATCTATCTTTTCGTATACACCTATAAATACATGTTCTCGGTGCTTAATCGAACATCAGCTAAAATCTTCGTAAGACACGCAATTCAAAGATCTCAAAAATCTCTCACACACACAAATCACTCACAAAAACAGAAATCGCACACAAAATCCAAGGTTCTCGAATCTATCGCAACTTTCGGAGTCGTTTCTTTGCAAATCTAGTGATTCAATTAAAGCAAAGCTTTTGATACACTAACCTTTGTTTTCTTTTGTGTTGATTGCGATACAAGGTAAGTTGATTCATATATACTTTGGTTTTCGATTCTTGTATATAGATTGGTATTGTATATATTATTATCATTGTTTCTTATGCATGTGACGCTTTTSATTGTTTAAACAAGACCAAAAATTGCTCGAATCACATTAAATTCAAATTAATTATAAACGACTAGACTTTAGGTTCCGTATTAGTTGGATTAATTTGAAGTGATCACAACAATTAGGCTATGTAGTGATATATGGATCATAAAAACTCACTCTTTAATAGTTTTTAAGGCTAGACCGTTCCCTAAGGACAAAATTGTTAAGTTGTTGTGTATTAAATGAGACCGAGTAGAGACTGCTACATGCGGGCGGATTTGGGTCAGAGATTCCTTCTGTACCATGTCGCCGAACCCACGAACTAGTTATTGGATCAAACAGTGGGACCATTAACTTGGCATCAATGTTTCGTGCGTCCGTGATTAACTTGTATAGGCACGGTGGTGATTCCCCATTCGAAAAAAACTCCCCCAACGCACTCACGTGTGATTTCTATGGCTCAAACCCACAAACGAAATCGAAATAGGACAAGGCTAGATAAGAGCCCATGCCTACAATATGTATCTACAATCATAAACCGGGCTACACCCGAGTTGGCCAAAAGGCTCACCAGACCACCAAAAAGATATGAAATAGCTCACCTATAGGGCTTACCATCAAAGAGAATCAAAGGAATGGAGCTTAATGACTCAAAGATACAAAGATAATGCAGAGTGATGACTGAAAATTGGGTAGGATGAATGAAAAGGTTAGTGGAAAATGATGTGGCAAAAGGAGGAAAGGAAAGAGATTGGTTGGGGAGCCCCATTGATGCAGTTGGGGCCTGTTTACTTTGGCTTAATTTTAGTTCATTTCAGTTCAGTTTAGTTCAATTAAGTTCAACTTAATTATTTTGTTAACTAATTTGTTATTAACGATAATGATGATAACGATAAAAATACTATTGATGATAGTGATGATATTAACGATAATGATGATGATGATAATAATAATAATAATAATAATAATAATAATAATAATAATAATAATAATAATAATAATAATAATAATAATAATAATAATAATAATAATAATAATATTAATGATCATGANCAAGATTTGAAGTCATTTTCTGTTTTCAAACACTATAAAACACGTTTTCATTCGTTTCTTGGATTTTTGAGGAATTCTTCCTTTTAAATCCACATCAGTAATCCTAGTACCAAGTGTCAATTGAAGAGTGTTGATTGAAGAGGGCCTATAGAGGTGTGCTAAAAGATTGTGACTTGAACTTGAATCTGACATTGGTGCTGGTGGAACAATGGCTTTGACTTGAAAGAGGCATGGTCCATGAGCAGGGTTTCAGATTTTCCACTTGGATACGCAATAGAGCCTTAGGAGACGAGAAGTCCCCAATTGGAAGATAAGGAATAAATCATGATGACGGTAAGCCCCCAGYAAGATTTKGAGACAATTTTGATGGTAGATGGGTCATTTTTTTAGTTCCCCAAYGAGATATACTAACCCTAAAGATTAGGTGGCTTTACTTCTTGAAGATTGAGTCAACGAGTCCTTGAAGGTGGCCATAGGATAGGCTATGGTTCGAGAAATAAAAAGGGTCAAATTTGTGACCAAGGGTCAAAGATGTGGCTAGATGTGAGGTTGGATAATGATGCGGGTTCAAACATGAGTCTATGTCGGGATCTAGACTAGAGAGTCGAACCACTCTTTGGGATGAACCTCGTTTTGTATTTATTAATTGTGTCGGACCTCGAGGTGAGGCTACCTACGTATCCTTGCGGAATCGGACCGATCGTAGTTTGTGAAGTCGTGTGTGAAAGTGACGGACAATGTTTATTTGGAGAGGACTTTTGAGGTTGTAATGTGGGCCATGGGTTAAGGCTGTGAGGCTTGAATTGTACTTTGATTTGTATTAAACTTTGACAAGCTTTTGACTATTGAAACTTTGAACTTTGAATTTTGATTTCATTTGATTTTGAAGTTGATTTTGGCAACTTTGAACTGAGCTTGTCATCGTCTTTTTGAATGGTGTTTTGATGTGGCTAAGAAAGAAAATGGTCAATAAGCGCAAAGGGGTTACAATGGATGTTTGATTTTTGTTTAAGGTGAATGGAGGGAAGGGATTTATTATGTGGAGCTATGGAAGAGGGCCTCTCGAACATGTCCATTTATTTTATTTTTTTTTTTGAATTTTTTGAGGTCATTGAGTGGTAAGAGTCTCATCATTGAATTAGAAAAAGAAAAAAGAACAAGAAAAAAGGTTGAAAATGAAAGGATTATCTTATTAAATTGAAGATTGTACATCCTAAATGACATAGACTCAAAACAAAAAGAAAAAGAAAAGATTAGCTAGGACTAGGACTATGTGACTCAATCTATAGTAGACCACATGGATCAAGATCTGCACCTTGGGGTGACTCATGATGTAGCAAGTGGATTGGATATGAGGCTTTAGTGGTGGTGGAGTTAGATGTTTTTCTAGTTGGGCCAAAAAGGTGAAGGATTAGGCTTTTTTGAGGATGGTGAAAGGTCACGAGATATAGGCCTTTCGTGAATGTGGAGGTCTTTATATGTGGAGGTAGGATTTGTTTGACTTCTCGCCTCCTTGGGCCTCTCAAGCCTTTGCAATCTTACATGAATTGGAATCGGATTGGATTAGCAATTGAAAGTTCCTAAGATTGAACCTAATTCGGGTTTATGGTGTTAGAGTTGGAATCGAACCTATGTCAATTTTAAGGTTCTTGGACGTGAATTGATTTTGAAATTGAATTCTAAACCAAATTCTAGTTTAAGGTGCTAGAGTTGGAATCAAACCTAGGTCAGTTTTAAGGTTCTTGGACTTGACTTGATTTAGAAATTGAATTCCGGACCTAATTCTGGTTTAAGGTGCTAGAGTTGGAATCGAACCTAGGTMAGTTTTAAGGTTCTTGAACTTGASTTGATTTTGAAATTGAATTTGGACTTGAATTTTGAACTTGAGAACACCTAATTGGGCCTACATTAGTTTTGGGCCACTTAGGGTATGGATTTGAAGTGTGTAAGGTCGAACCTAGGTCAGTCTTAAGGTTTTGGGCCTATGTTTGAATTGAAATAGAAAGCGCCTAGTTCAGTTTTAAGGTCCTTAAATTTGGGCTTGACTTAGAATGGGCCTAGATTATTATTGGACTTGAATTTGGCCTATGAATTGAACCAGACCATGGATTGGACTAGATTTTGGACTAGTAGCTTTGAATAGAGTCATGATCTAATGGTTACTAGCACAAACACATTGATAGAAACACAAGTTAAATTTATTCACTTAAGGTCAGAGTCTAAGTGAACTATAGGTGGCTTTGTTAAGTCAAAGATGGTACCATGCCTAAAAACTAGAGCTTGGTCCAACTTTCACCACTAGCATTAGCGATGTATGGCCAAGATACCCCTTATGTACATGCATCTAGTAACACGTGCACACGCGGCATGGGCGGGATAGGACTTGCCTTAGCCATGTGATCCATTAACCACATGCACCAAGGTAGTATCCCCCCTTATGGAGTCCTAGCATTATGGTAACCAAAATATAAGCACTTATTGTAACGAAAATCAAATTATTTATCTKATTTGGTTTTATCAAAGAATTAAATCAAATAAGATAAATACTCCTAGTATTATGGTAGCCAAAATATAAGCACTTATTTTATCCAGCTGGTCAGAGTATTTTATAAAACAGATTTTTGAAGAAATATTTACGAAAATCATTTCAAAACAAGCAGTGAAGATATTCCATGTAGTGAACCTGGTTCCTCAAACCTGGTTCTCTACTTTGAGTATGTTATGAACTCTGTTCCAAGCTTTGTACCATAAATCACAACATAACTCATTACACTTATAAGCACTTATAATACCCAAACATACAAATCATACTACAGAGCACATTACATGAAAATCTTAGAAAAACTATAAAGTACAAATCTTCTTTTCATGTAATCTTTAAGACTTGAAACATCCTTGAATACTTCAATCATGAGCAATGCATCTTTCTTCGAATGTCTTCGAAAGGCCTCCATACTCCAAGACTTGGAATCAAACTTAGCTACTGCACAATGTGCACATGTAACAAGGTTAATGCACAATAACAATTATAAGACTGCTTTTCAGCATAGCAATCGAGGGAACARTACTAGTACATGGAACTTTACATAACCAACTATTCCCTGCATATAGACAAGTTAGTTCAATAGATAATACATATAAGGAAACAACATTCTAATTACAGTTGGTTCCCCACTGAACTATATTCACCCATTTCAATGATCCTCTGTTTTTCTTCAGTGTTTTCTGTTTGTCATGTCATGCAAAACCTACAGGGACCTCAAATTAAACCTTCATGGAATATATTCGGAGTCATCTCCCGAATTTTCCTGGTGATTTCTCTTGATAATTTTTTGAAATTTATTTAGTCGAAAGATTATTTCGCAAACATTTAAAAATAGTAAGAAATCATATAAAAAATCAGAAAATTATTTAAAAAATACTAGCGAACTCACAAAATTATAAGAATAAGATGAATATGAAGAAAACTTAGAAATGACTATAAAAATATTCTTTAAAAAAAGTCATGTTTGCTAAGAAAAATGGCCTAAAATAAGAAAATGAGTATAAATATTTTGCCGACTATTATGGGGTTCGCGGTTGTAGATTACCTAATTTTGTCGCCTAGCTAAGATGGCCAACATTAAGATACCCCTTGCAACACACAAGCCTAAATCAAGAGAGCTAGGACCCTTAAATAAGCCTAAAAAGAGGTAAGTTCCCTTACATCCAGACATCCTTTCAAAGCACTAAGCACCCCTAAAAAATGAGTTTTAAATTTTCAAACAATTTTATACTATTTGTAAAAACTTTTTTATAGATTTTTTTAAGCATTATTGGCGATTTCTTTGGGCTTTCTGCCAATTTAATTAATTTTTCAATAATTAATTAAATTTATCAAATTTAGCTCTAAAAATTACAAGTTCTTAAACACAAAATACTAGATATTTTACAAGGAATATTAACATATTTTTACATAATTTTTGATTTGTGGATAAGATGTTATGAATTTCTCAGCAAAACGCGCAATCGAGTTAAACGGACAGCTTCCGAGAAACCTTTATTAGGGCTGTTGCTGGGCTCCCCAAGGATTTCCACATACATCCCCTACTTCCCTTGTAGCGCATGAAAACTTCTCGGAATGCACAGAATATATTTTTAACCAACAATAAGGCGGTACACATATTGTTTGGCGAGACAAGATGGTTAGTACTCGTACGAGGAATTAGAAGTTTTGCCTTAAGGTTTGCTTTTTGATTTCGAATTGCCGAATTGTTTGTTAATCAATATTACCTGCAAAGACATAAGGAAAGTCGAATTTTAAACAAGTATGCAAAAAAGGGGGTCAGAAATTAAGCACGTTAGCCTAACCTACCTCGCAAGCACGATGTCGAAGCCAAGGGAGCAACGCTTGCATCGGACACTTAGAAACCGACTTGTCGAACCTTAGAACCTTTGAAAAACCTCAATAGATCTATTGTAAAAGAGCCTATGAGGTATGCTTTTATTGTTGAATGTAGTTGTTGTTGAGAGTGTTTGTGAGAGAGAATAAGAGAGAGAGAGAGAGAGAAGAAAAGAGAGAGAGATGAGACGTGACGAGTTGAGAGGAAATGCAAGTCCAAAGCCAAAAGTCGTTCGTTAAAAGAGATGTGGTGGGAGGCTGCCCAATTTACAGGAAAGGGTCGATAACGTCGACCAAAAACATCGGTAATTTACTTAGAAAGTCAATGATCAACCTGGTTTCATAAACATCCAAATGATTATTCAAGTAAATTTCATAATAGAAAGAAGACAACAGGAATACTTCAAACAACAAAAGTTCTTTCCACTACTAGTATCTTCCAATTAAAAACAAGGACCTGGAATTTAACCCCTTCAACTAAGAAATGATTCTGATATAACTACACTGTAATATTTGTGGGTATTAGATTCCACAATGAGCCATATTCTTCTCAAGCACTAACTAACAATAAAGGGGAAAAAAAACTCACTTTTATATATTAAAATCATTGTTTAAGAATAGTCACAAAATACTTTTGTTCCAATAAAAAGAAACAATATTTAGTAACCTGCAATCAAGTCAAATAAATCTTGTAGTAAACCATCATAATACACACCCCCAATTTCTCATCACAAGCATCGAAAGACAAGATCTTTGATGAAAAAGAGGCAAATCGAAGCTCATATTAACCAGAATTTATAACATTTAGCACTAAAAATTGGTTCACTACATAAATAAATCAAGTTACAATAAATGAAAACAACCCCAACATTTGCTAGAATCATAAATAAGCATAAACAACCAAACAAACAATAACCAATGCCAAAATCAAATCTTTAAACTAAAAATCAAAACCTGAATCAAAATGGAAAAAAAAAAGCAGGAAAATAAAAACCCACAAATCACCCAATTCAAAATCACGCAATAATCACAATCACAATCACAAACCCTAATCATTTCAAAAAAAAAATCATAAACCCACAAATGTAGAAACAATTCACTAACTCACGAATAAAAACACGAACTCGCTTCAAATCTCACACGTTGGTGCGAGATTACTCGGCCAAAATCAAGCCCTAACAGCAACAATAGCAATACACAAGAAAAGTCCCAAATTTCGAATTGAAATAAAGCCCCAAAACGAACCAAAAACTCCCAAAATTTCGAGCCACAACATCCAGCCAAAATCGCACAAGCTTTGAGCACAGATTTGCCCATAATGGAACTTCAAAAGAACCAGAAAATTGGAGCCAAATTCCCCTAAAAACTCACCTTAAAAGACCTTACATTAGTAGAAAAAACTCATTTGCTGCGGTTAATTAGGGCTTATTTGATGTGGTTTTGAACCGCAACAAATGAGCCTGTAGCAAATGACTATTTGTTGCGGTTGTAACCGCAGCAAATAGTACCTACTATTTGNTCTCGATTTGACTTGTGTGTTGCGAGGGGTGTCTTATCATTGGCATTTTTGGGCTAGGGACAAATGTATGTATCTATAATCACTCGTTAGTGTCAAGATAATATAAAACACTCATTCCAACCACCATTGTTGTGATAAATTGTGATTTCTCTACCTTACATTGCTTTGGATTTGGCCACCCAAGGTTTTGGGAGTGAGAGATGCCTTAATCAACCTTTGCAAGGGATTGTGAGGATTGATTTGGGTGTTGGTTTAATCCATTTTCATTCAATTCTTGTGAGGACTTGAGGGGACTTGGGTTTAAGCATTTGTTGGGAGTGTTAGATGACTTGGGAAATGATTCCAACCACATTGCTAAACCAAGATTTCAATTACCCCTTTGTTGGATTGAGATAATACTTTGATTTGCACAAATTCCTTTATATAGATGGGCATAACTAGCAACTCCTAAGTGTTTTTGCATTAATTGTTTTCGAAGTCTTGTTTCTAGTTCAATTTTAGCTTAGCTTTCAAAATTCACAATTCAAGTTTGTTTTCTCACCAATTTAGATCGTTTAAACTTCAGCACTATTTTTTATCCTTCCTTCTGGTTCGACMCATTACTTACTCATTATACKTGTATAGTTAGTGGTTTTGGTTTTACAAATTTTATTTGATAGCCTCAATTAGGAAATTCCAACGACCCTAGTTTGAGAGCGCTGTCATCCAACAAGAAAACAAACAATTCAAGCAATATAAGGCAAGAAAACAAAGCACTTGAAGAAGAATTTGACAAGTGTCAAAAAATCTCAAAAGACCCTAACTAATGGTGGGTGAATTGAAGAACAAAAAAATATACCTGATTTCGTGTGTAATCCTCTAGGAAATTGCAAAGAGAGCAAAAAATCCGARTTTGGATGAGATTTGAGCAAAATAYGAAGGAGAGAAAAGCTCCAATGGACTCGACGCAAGCTAGCAAGTGCAAGAACGAATAACAACTGAAGCCAAAATGAGAAATACGACAGAAAAAYAGAGCACATACAACTAACCAGACGGTATATACAGTTTATTCAACCGTATATACGGTTACAATCAGCATATATACGCATCAGCCTAGCGTATATACGCATATGCTAGCTGTACTGCCCACTCAGCCTAGCCTACTCTGAAATACAGCTTAAAGCACCGTATATACGGTTAGTATACTYGTATATACAGTCAAGGAATGCGTATATACGCATATGCTGACTGTACTGCCATGTAAGCTTAGCGTTTCAGCTCTCCAACGGCTATTTTTTCGCTCTGCGAGATTCAAAACAAACTTTTAAAACCTTTGTGAGCATACCGAGCTACTCCCTTAAACAACAAAATAACTAAAATACTCTCAAACAAACACATTTCAAGTCTTAAAATCCCATTTTCTTCTATACAACGTCAAAACCAACAGACAAGCATGTCTTTCCCCGAGGCTAGTGCTTTTCGACGGGAAACCTWTGACGGTTAATGTTTATCAAAAGAGATTCACATACATCATTTCTTCCCCGAGCCTAGTGCTTGCCGAAGGGAAATCTCTAGAAGTTAATGCTTACTGAAGGAGATTCAAGAAACATCATTTGCGCCCTTAGGCTAGTGCAACCACTTTGAGCCTTCTCATGCAAACAATACACAAAGGAAGCCAATTTCTTTCACAGCTACATTGTCCTACCCTCTAAGGTGCCAAAGGGGCACAAAGCAAAGCAAAGCCAAAGTAGAAACAAAAAAAAAGTTGTGGTTTAGACAATACAAAAAAAAAGAGCCAACAAAAAAAGAGTCGAAATGAAAACTTTCAACCACAAAGAGCGATAGAGTCTAACCCAGCATCGCACATTGCACAGTTCACAAAAGAAACTTCAAAGCAACCATACATTGCAGTAAGTTCGGAAAAAGCCTCACACCCCACACCTATCCTACATTACAACCRAAAAAATCCTCTCTAAATGAGCATTGTCCAATCCTGGCTAGGCTGATTCCCCACAAGGCTTTGTCCTAAGAAAAATGAGGCATCACTTGCACCCACGACCTCACGAACTACGATCGATGTGATTTCACTTGGATACATAGGTAGCCTCTACCCGAGGTTCAACAAAATTAAAAAAAAAACAAAGAGGTCATTTTCTTCATCGTGTTGGTTGGATGTTTTCTAGAAATCTGAAACACAACTTCTATTTAGTCTACAACTTGACATAGGCTCGAGTTTTAATCAACATCTATTAGCCAACCWCATCAATCCCCTTATCATTTTTACCCATAGTCACAAAATTGAGTCCTTTTTATTTTATAGATCCCAAGCCTTTCTTTCTATAACCCTTAGGACTCTCTTACTCATCCTATTGCAATTATATAGTTAGGCTCTTTCTCATGTAGTAAAAAATGCATCAATCAACTCCAAAAAGATCGGGGGGATTTGCTTCAGCACTATCATGTCTAGCGAAACATAAAGTCCACTTCTCAAAGTATGTGGGGCTTGCATCAATGAATTAGTCCTTATTMCTTGTTCCTTTCCCGAAGGAGAAACAAACTTAAGTTCCTAACTTGAGTGGTCACAACTGAATCTAGAAGCAGTAGTCATGGCACATCAATGGTTACTCCAATAACATTGGGGGCTTACAACTTCATTAGAGTCTCCATGCATGCAACCAACTATACAAGGCATGGCAATGGTCCATYGAGGGCTTTACAATGGCATAAGGGTTCTCATTCCAGCAACATGCTCTCTTCCCGAGGGAGCACCGAACTTAAGTTCCTGACCTAAGTATACTTTATGGCTACATAAGCATGCATCCTTAGGAAAATGCCTCATTACTTGTACCCTACAAGTCTTGCAACGATCTTCGCACCACCACTCGGATTCATTGGGGGGGCTTACAACAAAAAGAAGCAAGCTCCTTACATTTGAAGCACATTCAACCTCAGCGGATCAAGGACCTTATGCGAACATATTCATCACCATGCTCAACTAATACTCTTCAAAAAGCAACAAACTCAAGTTCATGACTTGAGTCAGCATCATGTCTTGACATATCAAAATTGGGGGGCTCATAGTAGAAAAGGAAGACTTATAAGTGGCCCATGACATTTCCTTTATCACTCGTGAAACATTACACATGGAAGGATTAACGAAGATTCAGTGACACACTAAGTTCAAGTCCTTGCCGGCCTTACAACTTCAACAAGCGCAAATCTTCTCAACACCGCAAAAAGGCTACAACATTAAAGCTCCCAACACTGCAAAGGTTCATCTACGGCATCGTCATAACACAAGAGGTCCTTTGTCATAATTTGAGGGGCTACCATTACGCTAGTGATATCCACACAATTCCTCTTTTCACACAGCTCGCAAAGGAAGCTTTCATCTCAACATGCTCGGGGCTTGATCCCAAAACATTAGCCAAAGAAAACTTTATCTTACATGTGTTTTAAAAAATGTCATCTACATATATTTGCTTCCTTAACTAAGTGTTTAATAAAAATCATTGCATTTTACAAAAAACATTGCACTATAGTCCTTACATATTAGGTCTAAGCTGAGTTGACTTGTGAGACCATAGTCAAAACACAAAAGTTGCAAAAGAGTCAAGTCAATGCATCATATGACATACAAGATGCATGCATAGAGTTAGTCAACTCACAACAGCACCARTGCAAAAGTCAAACAAGTCAACTCAAAGTTAAGGAGTCTAAGTGAGTCCTAAAACAAACCAATTCAAAGCTAGGGTCCACCTTTATGTGCAAATTTTGCAGGTACACAACTAGGGCGGCTAACCCCAAAGCAAAGCAAATCACGTTGTCACTAGCATCTCACAATTCAGCAAAGCCAAATTTTGTGTAATCTACAGTCCAGCATCACACGTCAGCAACGGATTAGGGTATCTACACAAGAACTAGGCTCCTTGCCTAGCAAACAAGGATTGGCTTCCTRAGCTAAGCACAATGTTTTGAGGGCTGACATCTAAACATCAATMGGCTCTGCCAAGTAAACATTCCGAAGATACCAATACAAGTGTAGAGGAATGCCCTATTCCTTCTCCAATTTAAAACARCACCATTGCAAGACGTCATGYGATACATTTTACGAGGGACTGTAGGACGTGGGCCGCGCCCTCGCGTATAGCGGGCGCGCGGCTTGGTACTTCATCGAGGTGCTTTGCGTGGGCTTGAGCCACGGAACCCGCACGTGAGTGCGTTGGGGTAGTGTTGTCGAGTAAGGGGAGTCG
>SNQN01009877.1:0-17053 GCA_008642245.1 Bassia scoparia
AACGACTTCATATGCTTCCTACGCATACTCTCTCTCTCTCTCTAAAACACTCAAAACACATTATACATTCGTTTTAGTTCAAAGCATCGATTCTCTTTCGAATCAACAAGCGATAACAAAGGTTGAATTCTGAGATTACTCACCAATAATCTCTCACTTTCTTTTAATATTGACTAACCATTGTTATGAGTTTTTAATATAATTAAAGCAATGTAGAAACTCACTTTTAACTTGTTTCATGTAAATATGTAGGGTTCTCAAAATGTTTGCAAGGTTTTCATTGGTTTTTGGTTTTCATTTCATTATTATTATTCATTGTCAATACTAACAATTCTTTATTCTTGTATAGCAATTGCAAGGCGAAAGATCCATTGCGCTTGCGTTTTATCATGGACTAACAATTGTTTTCTTTGTTTTCATGTAGCGATTCAAGGCAAAGGATTCGTTTCATTGTGTTTTGCAAACTAACTTTTGTTTTCTTTGCAGATTTAGGGTAAGACGAGTTTGCATATACTTTGAAGTTTATGCACTTCATATTATTGCATATTGTCATTGTTGTATAGCTTTGTATATATTTTGCTAAACAAAGACCGGAATTATGTGAATCACTTTAAATCAGATTAACTATGGACAACCTGTTTTAGGCACCGTTTTAACATGATTAATACAAAGTGGTCACAATTTCTAGGTTAGGTAGTCTCTTGTGCATAATAGAAACATACTCATAGTAATTTTAGGGTTAGAACGCTCCTAAGGTGCTAAATATGTAAGTTGTGTGCATCCAATAAATCGTGATTAATGGAATTGCAATGAGACCGAATAGAGGCCGCTACATGCGGGCGAATTGGGTTACAGATCTGATTCGTACCATGTCCCCGAACCCACGACTGGTTACTTGATTGGACGTGGGGCCATTGATTTGGCACCAACGTTTCGGGCGTCCGTGAATAACCTTTCTAGGCACGGTGGCGATTCCCCTCATTCGACAACACTACCCCAACGCACTCACGTGCGGGATCCGTGGCTCAAGCCCACGCAAAAGCACCTCGATGTAGTACCAAGCCGCGCGCCCGCTATACGCTGAGGGCGCGGCCCACGTCCTACACCGCATCTAGCGGCCTTTACTTAGTTATTTCGAGTTCATTGTCCGAAAGACAACAACAAACAATTTTTCGTTTTAAACCCTACGCATGCAATATTACTAGGCGGGTTGTTTAACAGAATCCTATGCAAATAGTGTCTAGTTTGTTGTGGCAAGTGTCGTTAATTCCGTATTCCAGGAGCCTAATGTCGGTTGTCCACAACTATCTTATTAGGCGTGAAACACGAAATTTGCAGGTCTTTGTTAAAGCATATTATGGTTGTGAGACAAGCATGCAAGCACTTATGCGAGGAATTTAAAGTTATGCCTTAAGGTTGCTTTTAATTTGAATTGTCAAATGTTTGTTAATCAATATTACATGCAAATTACATAGAAAGTCGAATTTCTAAACAAGCATGCAAAAGGGGGTTTAGAATTGAGACATTGGCCTCAAACCTACCTCGCAACACGATGTCGAAGACCAAGAACGCTGCCTCGGACCCTTAGGAACCCTTGTCGAACCTTAGAACCCTTGAAAACCTCTTAGTCTATTGCGAAAGAGCCTTTGAAGATGCTTTTATCTGTTTGAATTGTGTTTGAATTGTGTTTGAAAGTGTTTGAAAGTGTTTTTGAGAAAGAATGAGAGAGAATCAGACGAGTGAGAGGGAGAGAATGCTCGTTCAAAAGTTCAAAAGTCCGTGAAATGAATAGGAGAGGCTCCCTATTTATAGGCAAGGGTCAAAATCGGCCAAAAACAGGCAACTTTTGGGCGCAATGTCCCAGAGACCTAGGCTCATTCGGGTGGAAAACAGGAAGATGGACTTGGTGAAAATCTCGGGATGGCCCGCTTTGCTCGGTTTTGCGGTTTTGCTTAAGAAATTCATAAATTTTTTTAAAACCATAAATTAAAATATTTTGGAAAAAAATATGTTAAATTCTTGTGAAGAATAGGGTGTTGTGCTAAAATTTTGTGAATTTTGGAATTGTTTTCATAATATAATTAACTATCGCATAATCAATTAAATTACTGAAAATTCCGAAAAATGCCAAAATACTTAGAAAAATTCCGAAAAATTTCTAAAAAATGTCTAAAAATAAGTTAAAATTATTTGAAAATCAAAACTTATTTTTTGAGGTGCTAAATACCTGGAATAGGTGTCCGGTGCAAGGGAATCTGCCTTTTTTAGGGCTTGTCAAGGTCCTAGCTCTCTCGATTTGACTTGTGTGTTGCGAGGGGTGTCTTATCATTGGCCGTTTTGGGCTAGGGACAAATGTATGTATCTATAGGCTCCGACAATAGATTTTCCTCACCAAGTCCATCTTCCTGTTTTCCACCCGAATGAGCCTAGGTCTCTGGGACATCCTCTTTCAACTTCTCTCTCTAACTCTCATCCAAATGAGGTTGGGCTATAGGAATCTCTTCCTGCAACTTCTCTGTCTGGTGACAGCCAAATGAGGTTGAGCATCAAAAACATCTCCTTTTGACCTCTTTGGCCGAATAGGGCCCATGAAAGACTTATCTTTATGAGTTCCCTCTACTGAATTCTCCCTCCAGTTATTGTCATCCTTCAAATGAGGCTCCTCAACAGTGACGAATTTAAACATTCCCTTTTGCAAAGCCTCCTCATCCAAATGAATTGTGTTTGCTTGTGGTGGATGCTTCTCTGATTAGACTAGCCTTCTTCCTAAGTCTTCTCTTGACTTTGGCCAGAGCCAGGTCATCTTTTTGTTCCTTATCTTCGTTTGAATTGTTAATCCCTTGTTTGATTTCTATCTCCTGGACACCTTGGTCTGAGCTTGGTACTCTCTCAATCTTACTAGGCAATTGGACCACTTTGGGTTTACCCAACCTAGTCAAGACTGAGACAGTAGAGGGCATTCGAGGAAGGTTGACTAGACCCCTCCGTAGGCCTCTTTCAAACTGAGGCTTCTGGAGCCTAGGTACCCAACATAGGTTATTGGGAATAACTTTAGTCCTTACCAACTCATAATGCACCATATCAGCACAAGAAGGACACACAGAGAAGCGCGGTTTCTTTAGACCTTCCACTGCTTTAGTTTGCTAAGGAAATTTCTTAACAGCCTCCACATATGTCTGAGCCTTCTTACTAGTGACTCCATTATGATTCATATTGCCAACAGAATCCCCTGACTGTAGCTCCTCACCTTAAGCTTTCTTTCCCATACAAGATCCAATGCTTGGTATTCTTGCTTTGAGATTTTCAACCCATTTATCCTCATCTTTTTACTGATGAAGCCTTTGAAAGCCTTCCATTGGTGAGTTGGGTGTGCAACAATGAAATGCCACCATCACATATTGAGGTTGTCATAATCCTGCTCTTGGCATTTTGGAGCAATTAGGACCCCTTCATTCACAACACGTTCATATAACTTTATAGCAATAGCTACATTAGAAAGCTCATGCATGTCAATATGAGAAACAATATTAGTATCGATATCAACCACATTGCAATCCATCTCATATTGTTTTAACTCTGAAAGAAATTCAGAATCAAATTCACAAGTATTTGCACTCTTTTCAAAAAAATTATATTTCCTTTATCGATTTCATCTTGTATCCTATTCCTGAAAATTACACAATCATTAGTTTTATGAGTGAATGCATCATGCCATTTGCAGTAAACTTTTCCTTTTATTTCATTAGGATATCTTTCCTTATGTCTACCCACTAGTTCAACCTTCTTGAACTTCAAGAGCCAATCAAAGATTTCATCACATTTCTTAATATAAAACGTATATTCTCTTCTTTGCTCAGACTTGAAGTCTTCTTCTATGAAAAATTTTGTTCACTAGTTGAGGACATTTAAATGGTGGGCCCTGGATAATTTCTTCCATCCCCACATCTATTTGATCATCGTCCTGATCTAGTCTCTTCTCTGTGCAATTAGCGTAGTTGGCGTAATACTTATGTTTTCTTTTAGATTCTTCTGCCAAACACCTTTCATACGCCACCGTTGTACTAGCCAGAGCCAAAAAGTCAGGTAAATGTTGTCCTTCAAATTTCTTTCTAAAAGGAAAACACAACCCTTTCTGGACTATAGAGAGGAACTCATACTCGGGTAGGTTAAGATGACATATGATCTTGGCTCTCTTAAACCTCGTGATCTAATCCTCTACATGCTCCCCCTTGTCTTGGGTTATCTTGGCTAAATCTCCAATGGAAACCCCAGATTCCACTCTAGTAAAATGACAAAGCAACTGCCCTTGCAGATCTTGCCAAGTCTGATTTGAGTTTGCTGGAAGATGGGTGAGCCAGAAAAACGCAGACCCAGTGAGAGAACTAGAGAACAACCTAAGCTTCGAGTAATCACTGTCTGCTACCTCTCTACATTATATTGGCAGTTAAACCTAACCAAATGTTCTTCGGAAAACACTGATCCATCGCTAGAAAATAAGGGAGAAAATTAAGGAACTTTAAACGCTTAAGGAAATGGATACATCCTGTCAATCCATTCRGGATAGGGATTACAAGTCCCTCTCTTGCGAAAACCAGCGTTGTGCCCCATGGCTCTTTGGGTCATCTCTTCCATTTGTCTAAAGAGGGGTTCATGATGAACCTGTCCCATCTGGAAGTTCTGATCTTTGCCATGTGGATGTTGGTTATCCTGGTAATAGGCAGGATGAGGTGTCACCCCAAAAGGATTTTGGTTATATCCAACTTCGGGTTAGAAACCTCCAATATTACTWGAGTTTTGTGTTCCTATTGCCTGAGGTCCCCCATAGGCATTACCCTATACATATGACCCTTTCCCCCAGCGGTTACTCAAAGGAGGATGCATTTGGTAGGAGTAAGCTTGAAGTGGATAACCTTGATTCCCTGTTTGTGGAAAGTAAGTAGATTGTGGCAGTTCAGGAGCAGCAAGAATCGATCCATTAGTTGCGGTTTGAAAACTGCCACTAGTGGGGAATACCCCTCCAGTTGCATAACCTTTTGCCCCCACGCACAAAGGTTGTTTCAGTGGGTGGAACGCTTCCCATTGATGTTATCAAGTGAATAGTATTAGAAGTCAAAGGAATAAAAGAAGGTCTAGGATCACCATGGCTATACCCTGACTCATAGCCTCACCTTGGGCCAGATTCTCTCCCTTGGCTCCTGTTCCCTTCATTGGCATCTCGGAGAGGGATACTCCTTGATAYTATCTGAGGAGCCGGAGGGACGTTAGTTCCTCTCATAATGCTTGTTGTAGGATAACCCAAAGGTGGTTCCTCCCTAGGATTTTTGACAGTTATTCTTAGACCTCTGGCGGTTAAAGAATTCCTCAACCGTTCATTTAGTTGATTATGTTTCTTCACTAAAGGTTCCAACCGAGTAACTACCTCAGTAACAACCATCTTAGATAACACCACATTAGTAGCATCCAACGTCTCGTTGATATCCAATATAATCCTATCCACCTGTCTGGTAACCGCCTACTGTGAGTGGGTACCAAAGCTTTGCGACACGGCAGTTCTCACCYTAGCAGTTTCATGTACCATACCTCGGTGGAGATTGTTGAATCGTTCCCTTTGATTCACCTTCAAATCTTCCAAAAGGCTTGTAACAATATCCACATATTGTGTTTATATTGAATTGAGCAAACCCCTAGCTGAGGATGATTTATCTTCCCCTTATTTAGGTGAAAACCATCTAGTCTTTGCGTTTGAGACTCGGTTTGCTTAGAAGGAGCAAGATCTTCAACAAATTGTTATTGCAGAACAGTTTCAAAATTACCAAGATCATCGAGTGGGTTTTCAAGATATTGATCGGATCAGTTATCATTCTCTTGATTGCCCGACCTTTATGTAAACCTCTTAGGGGCCATGATTGAGAAGCAATTACGCTATTGCAAACTTCTCTTCCACTTTGGTCGCCAAAAAACCTGTTGAGGTGATTTTGCACTTCACCAACAAGTCAAACGCCCAATGTTGTTCTTAGTTCAACAGTGGGCTGCCCCTCTAGTTATTGATTATATTGATAACCTCGCTAACGTAAAATGGCTCCTAATCGATTAGAGTTAATAAGAAGATGGGACATAAGGAGAACAACTTATTGTGGAACAAAGCTGAAGCTTAAAACAAACAAAAATGAAAACAGACAAACACCATCCATTCTAAAGGGATAAGTATCAGACTACCATTGTATTATAAGGAAGGATGATGACCTCCATGATTACACACAATGGKATCAAAATCGAACAACTTACTGCTCCATGATAGGATGAACTACGCTACACTAGACTAATCTAGCCTATGCTAAACTAAACTAACTTGGCTACTGAGCCAAGTGTGGTTAAAGGAAACTAATGCAAAAAAGAGATAGTGTGATGTTTGTGTTTGTGTCTTCTTCATTTTTGTGTTCCTATTCTATTATGCCTTCAAGGGTGTAGATCGTGGGTGGATTTTACTTCTTCGATCGATTTCTTGCCTCTCCTTTTAATATTTCAAACACTCGTAATGTCCCTCAAGTCCTACTGTCGCCTGTCGCCATGGGCTGCCTTTGGGCTATCTCCTTATGGTCTCCTTACCACAATTCCCTCTAACACTTATTGCTGCATCGCTGACTAAGTCATATTAAAAATGTCGTGTTTCGCCTGTCTTCTCTTATACCTTATTCGTCGCTATTACTTCTGTGTCAAACTCTCCTGATTAAATCAACAAATCAACTATATATTTTATCTCGTAACAATTCCCCAACTGTATCACAATCTGCTCAATGACAATCCTTTGTCTCTCAAATACAAATAGCCTTACTACTTAGAAGAAGTGTAGACACTAAAAATGTCTCCCAAAAGATAATCAGTGAGAAACATACCGCGTCTCGCGATTGTTTTCGACTTAGAAAGATGCTTTGAACTCACAAAAGTTGAAAGAGTAGTGAGTCATACTCGGACTATTGAGCAAGGACAAACAAAGGGGCAAAAATATTTCTTTTATTTATTTTAATTATTTTCTATTTTTTAGATTTTTAAAATAAAATTATTGGTGATCTCCATATTGGTGATTTTATAGGTCATTGCACTCTCACATTTTTTCTGGCTCACCAAGTATTTAGATTATTTTTCTGATTTTTCTATATTTCTAATATTTTATAAGTTTACGCTAAAATACAAAAAAAATACAAAATACACAAAAAAATACCGAAAATACGTGGAACCTTCTAGATACACTCTAGAAATCTTTGCTTGGAGAGCAAGGTGTCTAGGTGCGCGAATCAAGGCAAATCACGAAAATAAAATCGAGGAAATCAAAATACCTCGTTTTTTGGAAAAAATATATACGCAGAGCTTGCGTATATACGCAGGTCCTGCGTATATACGCAGCCTCCTGCGTATATACGCAGGGTTTTTTTCCCTCCTCGTGCCTCTCGCGCCTATAAATACGTCCTTGCATTCCGAAAGGACACACGTCTATTCTATTCTCTCTATCCCTAATTGCGTATCCTCTCTCACACTCTAAATACATACGTTCTTGAGTTCTAAGCATCGATTCTGTTTCGATCCAACGAGCGAAATCATGGTATAACTCTGAGATTACTCACAAAACATCTTTTTGACTCTCTTTAATTCCTTTTGTCACTTTTAATTTGACTAATTATTATTGCGAGTTTCAATTCAATTAACACAATGTAGAAACTCACTATTCAATTTCCATGTAAATATGTAGGATTGTCATTAACATTTTCAAATTCATTTATCATCATCTGTCACAATTTGTCATTATGCATATCGTTAGTTCAATACTAACATGTTCTTTGTCTTGATTAGCAATTCGATCAAAGGACGTCTCTTTTTAGTTTTTAATTAACGATTTGTGTTTGCAGAGACAGTGAGAAGGATATACATATACATTTATGCTTACTAACCTTTGTTTCATGTTTCGTTTGTACATATTCTATCACACTGTATATATTGCTTAACAAGACCGGAAATTATGCGTACACATTAAATTCAGATAATCATGGACGACCGGTTATAGGCACCTTATTAAATTGACTAACAATCAAGATGATCGCTATCCATGGTAGGAATCATTGTTTATACATAATAGCAACCCACCTAATAATATTAGATTAGTGCGCTTTCAAGATCAATTCAATAGGCTCTTTGAATTCAATTGTTATGACTATGGAACTATAATGAACCGAGTAGAGCCGCTACTGCAGGCGATTGGTACTGATTCAATCCGTACATGTCCCCGAACCCACACTTTGGTTACTGACCTATTTGTGGGCGCACTAGTTTGGCACCAATGTTTCGGGCGTCCTGAATAACTATATAGGCACGGTGGCGATCCCTTGACTCGAAACACACCCAACGCATTCACATGCGGATTCCATGGCTCAATTCTATGACACTGAACTGAGGTCACGCCCCCTAAGGCAGGCGAAGCCCTACAGTTTTTGGCGACTTCACTGGGGATAGTCACCATTGGTGAGTGGACAGACTGAAAGTCTCGTAGTTCCATATTCATAATTAATTGAATTTTTGCATGCGACCCTTCGAATAGGTCATAGGCACCTTGGTCTCAATATGGACATGTTCTATGCTCGAGATCACCTTAAGGGGATTTACCTTGTTGCATGGGTTAATGGATCACATGGCTAAGGTAAGTCCACCCGCCATGCCGCGTATGCACGTTGACTGATGCGTATATAAGGGGTTACTCGCATACATCACCAATTTGTGTGTGAAATTGGACCCAGCTCTACCTTAGCATGGTACACTATCAGACTTAACCAAGCCGACCTATAGCTCACTTAGATCCTGACCTTAGGTGATAAAATCGGGTGTGTTCAATCAATGTGCTTGTTAACTTGTGACCCTTCATTCAGTCCAAATCTTAACCACCATCTAAGCCCAGTCCCTCAATCTATGGTTCAAGACATGAAGTTCGATGATCCATTAGGCCCATTTCAAAGTCAATTTCGATCCAATTCAATTTCAAACTCAATTCATCCCAATCCAAGAATCCTAAATCTGACTTAGATTCGACCGTTTAAACCTTAAACCTGAATTAGGTTCAATTCAACCTTAAATCTGAATTAGGCAATTCAATTTCAACCTAAGACCTTAAATCTGAATTAGGTTCGCTTCAACTTCAATCTAAGAACCTCAAAACTGAACTAGGTTCGATCATAGACTCAACCATAGGAACTTGATTCAAGGCTAGGCCCATTCAATTTCAAGTGGCTCGTAGGTCTAAGAGGTCCTTAACTCTGAAATAGGCCCATCTTTGTTCGAATCTTTCTCGAGTCTAGCACCTTAAATTAGAATTAGGTCTAGCTCATTCAAGTCCAGTTTTCAAGCCCAGTTTCAAAATCAATAACTCAAACTTATCCATTTCAAACCAATGTCGTGTCCACTAAGTCGGAGTTTCAGTCACGATCCCCGTGATAACCCAAAAGGCAAGAAGTCAAACAAACCCACCTCCACAAAAGGCCCATGTCTCTTGACCCTCCATCATACACAAAAAAAAAGCCTAATCCTACACTCTTGGCCCAACTGAAAACATCACAACACCACCACCATCAAAGCCTCATGAGTCCCCCAAGGCGTGGTCATCGATCTGCGCGGCCTTCTCTAGATTGAGTCATAGAGTCCTAGTCCTAGCTATATGTTCATTTCAATTCATTGTCTTGTGGTTATGTAGTCTCTTGCTATACAATAAGCCATGTATTTTTTTTAGCTTTCATCATCAATAAAGTGATCATTGTTTTGGCAATATTATTTTCTAATTCTATGCAAGTCTCAACACTCATTGCCAGAATTGGTTTAATCCAATACTGATTTAATTATTGAAATTGAACAATGCCCAAGAAGAGGCCTTCTTTCACAGCTCCACAAAATGACCCCTCCCTTCCATACCCTTTGTCACATCAAATCAAAATCCCTTGCAACCTTTTGAGCCACAAACACTATCATTTAGCTATCTTCTTTCATCACCCACATCTACTTAACCTTTGGACCAAACGGTGCGTAGGAAAGGACACGTGCAAAAGAAAGAAAAGAAAGAAAAAAAGGAAGAATAAAATGGGCAAAAAGAAAAAAAAAAAAAAAAATCAAAGTTCAATGCCAGTTATACAAAAGCATCAAAAATGCAATCCAAAGCTCAAAGCCCAGATCAAATAAAAAGCAAGAGTCTAAAAAGCCACACTGCGCACTGTGGGTTCACTTCATAATCATCAAGCCTTTTTCAACCCTCAAACCACAGCCTCACATACAACCACAAAAGCCCTCTCGCACGAGGCATTGTCCCAAATCATCATTAAAATACGGTGGTCTGATTCCGTAAGATACGTAGGAAGCCTCTTCTCGAGGTTCGACCACATTAACATTAAATCGTTGAGGCCTTTTGAGTGCTTTGACTTGCTAAGAATTTGATAATGTTTTTGCCAGTCTAGAACCTGACATAGACTCATTTTGAACCAACATCATTAGCCAACCCAGCATCTAGCCACATCATTGACCTTAGCCACGAATTTGACCTTTTTATTCTCGAACCATAGCCTATTATTGGTCGCCTTCAAGGACTCATTACTCAATCCCAAAGAGTAAAGCCACCTGACCTTTGGTTAGTACATCTTGTTGGGAACTCATCCATACAATCTATCACCTTCCATAGTTGACTCTAACCGTAAACTAACATTGTCTCAAAGCCTCGCTGGGGTCCTCGCCATCATGGCCCCTTAATTTCCATTGGGGCTTCTTGTCTCCTAAGGCCCTATTACGTGTTCAAGTCTATGCAATCAAGTGGAAATCATGAAAAATTCGCTTATGGACCCTTCACTTCCAATCAAAGTCACTGTCTCGCCGATGTTAAGTCAAGTCGATGTCAAGTTCAAGTTCAAATTCAAGCTCTAGTCACAAGTCACGTCCGAGTCAAGCCATAGTCTCGTCCAAATGTCACCTTTCTCTAAGTCACTTTCAAACAGCACTTTTCTAATAGACCTTTCAAATTCAATGACTCTCTCAAATCATGTCTAAACCAGACCTAGACAAGACCTTTCAAATTCAAAGACTCTCTCAAATCATGTCTAGAACAAGACCTAGACAAGAACCCTTTCAAATTCAAAGACTCTCTCAACCATGTCTAGAACCAGACCTAGACAAGACCCTTTCAAATTCAATGACTCTCTCAAATCATGTCTAGACAGACCTAGACAAGACCCTTTCAAATTCAAAGACTCTCTCAAACCATGTCTAGAAACCAACCTAGACAAACCCTTTCAAATTCAATGACTCTCTTCAAATCATGTCTAGAACCAGACCTGACAAGACCTTTCAAATTCAAAGACTCTCTCAAATATGTCTTAAATCAGACCTAGACAAGACCCTTTCAAATTCAATGACTCTCTCAAATTATGTCTAGAACCAGACTAGACAAGCCCTTCGAATTCAAAGACTCTTTCAAATTCTAATTCAATGACTCTTGCCCCTTTCTCAATCTCAAGGTCACAAGTTACAGGTCAACATTGCGTGCAAATTTCTCTAGACATAAAAACAGACCTATGTCGTCACCAAGGTAGTCCTTAATCCTGAATAGGCTATCATTTTCAATCAATACTCATTTCCTCGGAAAGCATGGGATGCGCTGCATTTCTCCCAGTCCCCGAAGAAAAATGAATTGCTCGAGACTCAGACCGCACGGGACACGGCTATAGTATAAACTAACCTTTGTTTTGCAGTACGGCGAAAAAGGTGACTCAGGGTCGCAGAACGTCTTGAGTTGCTCTCCGTCCCGAATCGAATACTTTGACTTTCGTCTTACGAGACTATCGTCTCTCCGACTCATCAAGGGGGCTTCTGTAGACCACTAAAAAATGTCTCCCCAAAAGAGTAATTATGATGAACATACCGCGTCTCGCGATTGTTCGACTTAGAAAAGATGCTTTGAACTCACAAAAGTTGAAAAATACGTGAGCATACTCGGAACTATTGAGCAAAGGACAAACAAAGGGGGCAAAAATATTTCTTTTATATTTTAATTTCTATTTTTAGATTTTTTAAAAAAATTATATTGGTGATCTCCATATTGGTGATTTTAGTCATTGCACTCTTCACATTTTTCTGAGCTCACCAGTATTTTTAGATTATTTTCTGATTTTTCTATATTTTCTATGATTTTTATAAGTTTTACGCTGAAAATACAAAAAAAATACAAAATACACAAAAAATACCCCGAAAATACGTGAACCTCTAGAACACTCTGAAATCTTTCTTGGAGAGCAAGGTGTCTAGGTGCTCGAATCAAGAAAATCACGAAAAAAATCGAGGAAATCAAAATATCCTCTTTTTTGAAAAATATATACCAGAAGCTGCTATATACGCAGCTCCCTGCGTAATACGCAGCCCTCCTGCGTATATACGCAGGGTTTTTCCCCTCCTCGTGCCTCTCGCCTATAAATACGTGCTTGCTCATTCGAAAGGACACACGTCTATTCATTCTCTCTATCCCTAACTTGCGTATTCTCTCTCTCACACTCTAAATACATACGTTCTTGAGTTCTAAGCATCGATTCTATTTCGATCCAACGAGCGAAACAAGGTATAACTCTGAGATTACTCACCTAAAACATCTTTTTGACTCTTCTTAATTCCTTTTGTCACTTTTAATTTGACTAATTATTATTGCAAGTTTCAATTCAATTAACACAATGTAAAAACTCACTATTCAATTGTTCCATGTAAATATGTAGGATTGTCATTAACATTTTCAAATTCATTATTCATCATCTTTGACAATTTTCATTATGCATATCGTTTTGTCAATACTAACATGTTTCTTTGTCTTGATTAGCAATTCGATCAAAGGACGTCTCTTTTTAGTTTTACTTTAACGATTTGTGTATTTGCAGGACAAGGTGAGAAGATATACAATACATATTATGCTTACTAACCTTTTTTTATGTTTCGTTTGTACATATCTATCACACTGTATATATTGCGAAACAAGACCGGAAATTATGCGTACACATTAAAGTCAAATAATCATGGACGACCGTTTATAGACCTTATTAATATTACTAACAATCAAGTGATCCCTATCCATGGTAGAATCATTGTTTGTACATAATAGCAACCCACCTAATAACATTAGATTAGTGCGCTTTCAAGATCAATTCAATAGGCTCTTTGAATTCAATTGTTATACTTATGAACTATAATGAGACCAGTAGAGGCCGCTACATCGGCGGATTGGGTTACTGATTCAATCCGTACCATGTCCCCGAACCACACTTTGGTTACTGGACCTATTTTGGCCACTAGTTTGGCACCAATGTTCGGCGTCCGTGAATAACCTATATAGCATGGTCATCCCCTTGACTCGACAACACCCCCAACGCATTCACATGCAATTCCATGGCTCAATTCCATGACACTAAAGTTGAGGTCACGCCCCCTAAGGCGGGCAAGCCCTACAGAGAGTAAATTTCACTAGTAGAAAAAAGCTTAAAAGTGCGGCTTTCAACCGCAGCTTTTGGGAACGCAGCTTTTGACAAAATTCCTAAAAGCTGCGTTATTAGCTAAAACCGCACTTTTAACACTCAAAAGCTGTGGTTTTTTAGCTAATAATCGCAACTTTTCAGTGTCAAAAGCTGCGGTTATTCTAAAACCAACTTTTGACATCTATTAAATATTTTTTTTCCTCAAAATTATTATTTTTAATTAATTAATCCCACGTTTTTACTGACTTTGTGACTGGGAATGGAAATTGGTGAGGGACTGTCAATATCCTCTTATGCTTATAATTATTTTGCATTTATTAGTTGTGGTGTTATTTTTATTATGACTGAAAAATATTAAAATAAACCAATACTTAACCAAAAACTTTTTTCATTATATAAAAAATATTAGAGTACATTAAAATTACATAAAAACTAATAAGTAACCATACAAGTCAGAAGTATTCCAGAAGCAAAAATTAACACTAGGAAAAAACATAAATCTTCAAATCAACATCTTCATCTTGCCATCATCATCATGATATAATCTGAAAAATTCTTTGACTTCAGATCTCGGTATCTCTTACTGCGTTTCCTGCAAACAAAATATGCAAAACCAATAGAAATCAAAAGGAAACATAATCAAAACCTTAAAAAAATAACAGATTCGAAAATAGACCACTTGTTAATAAAATTATGGATTCATAAAGGATAATTCTCATATTTGAAAACAATTTGAAAAACAAATTTGAAAACAGATTCCAATAAAATAACAGATTTGAAAATCGAAAAAAAATAGATTTCGTCAAAAATGATTTTAAAAGATTTAGATTTCGTTAAAAACGATTTGAAAATCGGAAAAAAAATAGATTTCGTCAAAAATAACAGAAATCAAAAACATAACAGATTTGAAAACCCAAACCAACAAAAATGAAGCTTAAAAAACGAAAAACATAACAAAAATAAGCCAGAAAYGAAAATATGAAAGACAAAGAAATAGGAATTACCAAAATCGAAAAACAAAACGAACATAACAAACAACCCCAGAAACTTCAAGATCTATGTAATAGAAGTTGAGCAAACACAAGAATGAAGATTAAAAATCGAAAAAAATTAACAAACATAGAAATTTACCAAAATCCCAGAGTTGCATGTAACCAGTGTATGGCTGAGACGGTGAGAGAGGTGATTTCGTGGTGAAAGAGTATGGTGGTTTCGTGATTTCGTGGTGTTTATTGATTTCGTCGGTGGTAGTGGGGTTAGGTCATGGTGTAGGGGTGAAAGTTCGGTGTGCGGTTCGGTTTATTACCAACTCCAAATCCAAACCATATTATTTCGATTTTTAGATTTTCGCTCCAAATCCAAACCAAATTTTAGTTCGCTCCAAACCAAACCAAACCGAAAATTTCGGTTTTTTGACATTGAGTCCAAACCAAACCGAAATTTGACTTCTAAACTCTTTCTTTTTKACAGTAAGCAACGCCGCAACAACGTTAGGCTTAAAGCCAGCAACTTMCATAAGCTCCACAAATTCTAAAGCCTTTTTCAATTTTCCCTCTTTGCAAAGCACATTGATAATGATATTAAAAGTATGAGTATTTAAGCTAATTTTGAGCCTAAACATAAAACATCTCAGCATACAAAACCCAAGCGATTTGAGTAGAATTCATTTTAAGAAATAAAGCCAACAAATCATTACAAGTTTCAACCTTGGGCAAAAACCCCAACTTGTTCATCAACTTAAAACACTTGAAAGMAAAGCTTCCTCAGCTTTGTTCAACTGACACAAACCTCGGATCCAATAATCAAACGAATTGGTGCAGAGTCTTTCCAGAGTCTTCAATTCAAACCGTGGGGATAGAAGTCGATTGTGTGATGGAGGAGTTGCACAATAATTTGANTCCAGATTTGAGAGGGAAGAAGCGAGTGAGTGAAATGAGGCGGAAGTGAGTGAGATTCTGAGTTAGGGTTTTTTTAGCATTATGTTATTTGGGGCTTTTGGGCCTTAATAGWGTAATGGCCCAGCTTCAGTGAGATTATTAGTTCGGTTTCGGTTTGGAGTTCGGTTCTCTGACCYTCAAACCGACTCCAAACCGAAAACCGAAATTTTAAAAAAATTCAGTCCAAACCRCACCAAAGTTTTAAAAAAACCGAACCAAATTCCTTGTTCGGTCTGGTTTGGTTCGGTTTGCGGTTTTAAATCGTTTTAGTTTCACCCCTATCGTGGTGATTGATGAAAGAGTGGAGAGAGAAGTAAATGAAAGAGTGTAGAGAGAACGAGAGGAGAGAGAACGAGAAGGAGAGGAGAGGCGTGAATGAATGAAACTATGGAAGCTAGGGTTTGTTTGTTTTAAAGGCAAGCTCATATTGGGTCGAGATTTTTAAAAAGGCCCGCGTGCTTTTGTGTGATGTCGTTGTTTTTTTTTTTAATTATCCATTTTATTTTTTAAAAAAATAGTCAAAAGTTGTGGTTTTTTTAAAAAATCGCAACTTTTGTGATTTTTCCATTTTATGGCCCTCTAAGATGGGTTAAATGTTGGGGTTATTTAAAAACCGCAACTTTTAACTCTCAAATGTTGCAATTGTTTAACAAGCGCAGCTTTTTTCTATTTTTCTACTAGTGTTTAGTCCTTAGTGTAGTCTTAGATTGATGCTAGGTTAAGCATTGAGTGAGAGAGAACTTTTGCAATTTAGATTTTACAAAAATGGCTCTTGCAAAAGTGTTAGGATTTTAGTACGAGTAATCAATCTTAATTAAATAAGCCTTTGGCTTGCATGTTATAGAATATTGTCTGAGAATATTTTCCTTGGGATAATGATAATAATCCACGGAAAATATACTCAATTGATTTTATTTGTTACAAAATGAAATCAGTACAATATACCATAACATACTTGTCATACTTAAGATATCTTCCTTGTACACAACCCTACCCATCCGTGTATTTTCAAAATCATTTTTACGCGAAAACAAACTTTCCAAAAATACGGATGTTAAAAAGTAAACTTGAGAAGACTGGTTTGGAACTGTTCCCAAACTGTTCCAGTCAACTCAGTTTATTAGTAGTTGTATATAATGAGTAACGAACCAAATTTACTTATTATATTCATCTAGCTCATCTCTCTAACTTAACCTTTATAGTGCATTTAAACAATCCAAATACTACTTACATTGCATCTAAGACCTAAAACTATGTCTCTTRTATACTTGGTCTTCATGCAATCTTCAAGACTTGGCTTCATGAGCTTTGTCTTTGCATACATTGAACTTGTAACTTTGTACCTGCACATGCAAACACAAACTTGCAAACATATCTAGTTCAATGTGGTTTGTCATCATTCAAAACTCAAGGTAAGAACTCAACAATAATGCAAAGTAGTATGTTATGACATTGACAATAAACAAAAAGGYTTTATTAGTGATTTACACTACACTAAAACATTACTATATGAACTAACTTTGTCCCATAAGTAGAAATTTGCTTTCACTCATTACAGTAACTATGATCTTTCAGTGTGTTATGATCTCT